>OX359286.1:38462407-38684463 GCA_947179155.2 Hedera helix
GAGGCTTCCTACCACGGGGAGGCCTCTCGGACCTGGCGGCAACGGTACTTGTCTTGGTTTTGAATTTTCAATCAAAATCCATGCCAACCATGAAATTGTGAAAAGGACAAGAGAGAGACTGAGGAGTATACGAGCAATTTGGTCATTGGCATCGTTCCTTTGCCACCACCACGACCAAATATCATATGTAAAAGTGTTCATATTTTAAAGATAATTGGCAAGCTCGAAGAACAGAAATATAAAATTTGGAAGTACTTGAAGCAATTAATGTAAATATACAAGGCTGATAGAATCTTTTGCTTTTACATTTCGTTGATGCTTTTGAAATTTATTTTGTCTTCTACGTTGGATATTAAGAAGGAGTTGATGACTGTGTAAGTCTAGCTGTCACACGTACACACACACACACACATATAAAGTATCTATTAATAACAATGCAGTAATCACATGTAAAAGTCAATTTAACTGAAAAAGTGTGAGTATGCTGCTCAACACACTTTTTCAGTCAAATTGACCTCTGCACGTGATTTCTACAATAGTCTTTATTGTTTTCGCTAAATATCTATCTATTTCTGGATTGATCAACTAAAAAGACAAACCTACCAGACTGAAGATGAATTCAACAAGTGTTACTGTATTTTACTCGCTTTATCAATTTCTGTTGCAGCTCATGAAACATAAATTTCGGTTACTTGCTTTAGAGTGAAAAAGTTCCCTACTATCAAATTTTGTTTCGAGTTTTACAATTTCAATCGATCTAACAGTTGAAATTTTAAATGATAAATAACAATTAATATCTTCATTTTAGTTGAATCACTAATATGCTATTTCTTCCATTTCATAAAATATAGTTTTATTTACGAATTTTACAGATATTAAGGATGTATTTAATTTTATATTTAATCTTAAAATTAACAAGCTGTTACTTTATAATAATAATGACATGATAAGGATAATAATGTTGAGAACAACATATTATGTCATTTTATAGAGAGAGGGGTATCCACATCAATATAAAATTAATGAACAAAATCTATTTTCAAATAATTCAGAATGGCCAGTCCTTTTGAATATTCTATATAAATTGAGTAGCATTTGTAAGTTGTATTTTGAATTATCTTTGCGTTATATATACATGTATTATGCAATTGTAACTTTATGCAATATAAATACAGCTCAATTCTATAGAGCTGTATGCCAAATTTAGACTCAATGCATGCAGAAAGATATATCTACGTAGCTATGGACGTACCATGAGCAACCCTTTAAGGTGGGTCATTGTGAGAGGGTTTTTAGCAGCTCCTTCATTTTTCAGCAGCAATAAAACTTGAAGAAAATCGTTTACTGCTCCTCATGACCATCCGGTACTTTCATTTCCAGCCTCTGATCAATCATCATGTCAAAGATCTTATCAAACCTCTTAGCTAATCCCTTCATCTTCTTCTCAATGCCTTGCAAGTCAAATTGGGCTAACCCCGGATTGAAATCTGATAAGCAAGGCGTTCCCAGCAGTTCCGTCATCTCCACCACCACTTGACGGAACTCAGCTCCGAGAGTAACTTTGTCCTACCCCTTGACCGTTCCTCCCCATAACATATTTGTGATAACATTGAGAAAAGTCATGAACAATTGCTCACCAATGTTGGATGGTGTCCCTACCCGTTCATAAAGGTACCCAATGGTCTTTCCAATCTCCCTCCATTGCAGAGTATACTCGGAGTCCAAGGTGGCATTTTTGAGCATTTCATGCACACAAACCTTCCTCAGCATGCGCCAGTCAGGCCCATATGGTGACCAAACAATGTCTGAGCCACCGTATGAGGCCTCATTGTCCACAACAGGTACGTCGCGGTTAGCAAAGCTGGTGTCGTGGTCTTTAAGCACCTCACGTGCCAATGCAGGCGAGGTGACCACGACACACCTTTTTCCTGAGCCAAAGGGTTAGAATAGGACCATAGGTCCTAGCTAGGCTCGTGAACTGCATGTGGAGGTCCAGTTCGAGGACCTGGTGGCAATGGAGGCTTGCTATTTTTAAATCTTTTTGTAGACATTAAGTGGAGTAATATGGTATTCTTTTATTTCAGCTAAAAAAAAAGTAATATATGGCAAGGATGACGAGGGCTGCTGTGAGATACATTGTGCAGGAATTGATGATAGTGAAGGGTCAGTACTTAGGGTTAGCTGTGGCTGCTACGACTCTGAAAACACTTTGGGTTACCTATATATATATATATAACTAATTAAGGTTCTCAAATGGAGTATTTTTGGGTGTTGACTAGATCCCTTGTGTTAAAGATTTTGTCGGTAAGTATTGCTCCTTATTCCTATATTATAAGGTGCTCGAAAGGATCTTCTTTTTCCAGTGTTATCTTGATCCTCGTGTTTAATATTTGTCGGGAAGGGGAAGGTTAACCACACTCAAATGGATGACAGCCTTAATTTCCTCTCTCATTATAAAAAAGATTTATTTTTCCTATTTTATCTCCTAAATCCTTCTCATTCTTACATAATCTCTCCAAAAAATAACTGTCACTATAAGTTGAATAAAAATAATAAGACAAGTACAACGAAATGAAGACAAAACTACAACACTATTGTTTAGGGGCCTCAAAACAACTCCTACATGCTACCAGTTTGCCAAAATATAAAGTTATGATTATATTAGTACTGAACATATCTATCAATAAGCATGAGTAAATTTAACCATGTATAGCTACTAGAGGTGTTCTTTGCTTCAGGACAAATACAGTACATTTCTCTGAAAGATCAACCCCCGCACCCATTGACAACCGCCAGTCAAATGAGTGCAAGAATTAAGCCAGGATATAACTTACATTTTCTCTGCCAAGGGAAAGCCAACAATATCCTTCTTCCAGATCCAAATGGCAGATATGCAAAACAACTATTATCATTACATTAAATAACTGTAAGCATAGTGTAACCTATTATACAATGATCAAAATATTTAAGATGAATTAACTACCAAGTATTATTTATTAAGAATTTCAAGGACTAACCCTTCCTTCTAATGGTATATTTTCTAACCAAGAATCATCCATGAGAGGTGTAGAAGATTCAGATTCAGTAGGCCACTCAGAACCAACATCTATGTCATCAAAGATGATGGGTTTACATTTCCAGTCCCTACTTCTAAACATTGCCTGTAACCAGAGATTGCAGTGCACAAAAACCAGATCACTGAGTTTCTCGACCTCTGTCCTGTTCCGCTTTTTGAGATGTATGTTCTCAAAAGTACTCCAGTTCCATCTACACCAGTAAGAGCTACATGGTTGACTCAATATCCGTAGTGCGGCTCTCTGCAGTGTTGGAATTTCGTAACCATATGCCATCCACCAATCACCTACGAATGTTATTAGGAAATAAATCATTGTGCAACATCAGGAGAGAAAATCAAACAGGGAAGACATCATCACAACAGAGTAATGGTGAAAATGAGAACCCAATTCATACTGAAACATAGAACAGATCCAAAATAAATGTGGAGTGAATACCTAATGGGATTCAAAACAATGTTACCTGGGCTTTCACTGACCATTGGCCATATCGATGAAACTCATATAATTTTTTAAGGTATATCATCTATTTAAACATTAACAATATAGCCGATTCAGAAAAGATTCTAATGACACTATTTTAGACATGTATGGCTGTTGGGGTCTACTGATTGAAAGACGCACATTTTGTAGCATATGATGATTTGACCAACAACCGACATCACCATTCTCTGAGTCTGAAATGGTAACCCTTTCGTGTGAGTAGATAGAAAAAGGAGTTAAAAGATGAAAACAGTTTAGAACAGACCTGGGGCATTCAGTGTCCTTCCCATAATTGCAAAATCAGTTCCAAGAGCACCTTGAGCATTTATATATACGGGATGTTCCTTGGTAATTTCATTCTTGTCTTTATCCTCACTAGCTATTCTCAACATGGCTTCCTGAAACCCATTCTTTATCCTTGAATCGATCTTAAAGTTGAGGTTGTAGAAAATAGAAGGATTAAGGAATGCTGCTGCTGCATGCAATGGGGAGTGAAGCTGCATATTCCATCTCCTGTCAATTATATCCCAAAGGGGCACATATTTTTCTTCAATACCCTTATAATAGACCTTAATTGCTATCTTTGCCCTTTCCATTCCCTCATGCATATAGCCCATAGCAGGCATGTCCCCATCTACAATCCTTAGGATTTTAACGAGAGGTTCAGATATACTCACAGCTTCATGTGCTGACTTCCAGAATCTCTCCGAATATAGCACGCATTTAATAGCTTGGGCATCAGCACGTCTACTGTACATTGAAGATAACCAGTCTGAATGAGAAAACATGTGCTTCAAATTGTCCTCTTGAATCACAATGGATCTCAAGGAGAGAAAATTAGCAACAAACCTAGAATTTTTTGGCCTCATCAATTCCCTTCCACCTGTGAACTTTCTCATCATATTGAGAGTCCATGAATTACTATATATGTATCTTGCAACTGTACTTGCCTCTTCCAAGACTAAACTTACCCACTCTTGTTTACCAAAATCCTCTAACATCTTATTAATACAATGTGATGCACATGGAGACCAGAATAATGAAGGGTACTTGGCCATGAGAAGCCTTCCAGCATAAACAAAACTAGCAGTACTATCTGTCACTACTTGAACAACATTTTCTACACCAACTTCTAAAACAACCGAATCAAGCACCTCATACAAGTAATGAGCATCATCTGCATGACCAGACACGTCAATGGACTTGAGAAATAGTGTTCCCTTAGAACAGGCAGCCAAAAATACAATAATGGATTTGGTCCTACCATCAGACCAGCCATCACACAAGATAGTGCAACCTGTTTCTTTCCATTCATCTCGCAATTTTTTGCAATAATCATGTATATCACCTTTAACTTTTTCCAAGAGGGTAGATCGCAACTTCTCATAGTTTGGCCCTTTATAACCCACCCCACACTCTGCTACAGCATCCAGCATTTCCTGATAATACATGGATTTGGCAGCACTAAAAGAAATAGAATTATGGAAGAAAAATTTAGCAATCTTTTTATCCGCATCATCCTGTTTCTGCTTCTGAGCATCATCCATTATTGGCTCCACATTTGGAGTTGGGCGTGGAAATAACAAAGATGGACAACTGCTACCATTTTGTCCACTGGAGTCATGATTACGATGGACACCATCACTACCAGAAGAACTATTTTGTTGACCATTGGCTACCTGATCCACCTTTTGTCTTTTAGGAGCTTTTTGTTTCTTTGGCATGCTTAATATACTTTGTATCTGGTCCCGCACATCATCTGGAACTTCAGTACAGGGAACTATGTCTTTGTTTTTAATTTGAGCTAAGTGAAACTTCATCCTGTAAACCCCTCCGCTGAACTCGCGCTGACAATAATTACATCTAACCTTCTGCCTTGTTGCATCAATAAGAACGCAGTGTTCCCAACAGGCATCTCTTCCTCGTACCATTATTTTGTGTTTGACAGTGAACTCGGAACAATATCCTCTTCAGCTCCATAACACAAATAACAATAACAGAATATTAGGTTAAAATTTCAAATTGATAACAATATCTTCATTTCAATGTTCCTCAAATATCACTCAGACTGAGAATATGCATGTTGGACTGGAAACGAATCAAAAGATGAAATACAGAATTCAGAAATTGAAAAATTTATAAATAGACCTTTTAAAGAATGCAAATCAAACTATGTGTACTTTTTTTAAAAATAATCACCCCGTTCCAAAATGTAAAAGAAATGCTCTTATATGTTGTAAGGGAGGAAGTATTTAAGTATAATGCTGTTGATAAGCTTAGTTATCTTTGTTTCTAGTTTTCATTTTCCATTTCTTTTTCCTAAAGAAATAGTAGAATGTAACATGAGAAGTTATCATGTACATATAAAAATCACAAGAGTAAAACACAACTAAAGCCCATTCAAAATAATTGTTATGTATAAGTTGACAGACAGCTGAGTCTTAACAATAGTTTAGTCTACCTGAATTATTTCTTCAACAAAATCGCTACATTGGTAATTTTTGTACGGATCAAGTTAGCTGAACAGTGGATTTTAAGAATGCTAGCAATCTTACAAACTCCACACAATAATCCAAGTTACATAATAAGTACTAGCAATATTCACAATTACCATTTAGATAAATATGGATACAAGCTTTGAATATGAATTCATTATCTTTCATTGAGTATTTCCAAAATAAGTCTTCAAATAATACTTCAGCTTAATACAAAATTTTCTGAAATAGAATAGCATTAAAATAATCGACTTAGAACCAACTATTAGTAATCTTAGCCAACATCAGAAGCAATCAACAAGCTCATCAAACATTTATTAAGAAAAAGAAAAGGAATTAAATGTAAATCATCACTTCAATAAATGAACTGAAATATATGAGCTACACAGAATCCTGGTAGAAACATCGGTGTGTGTGTGTGTGTATGCGGGTATTAAAGAGAGGATAGAGAATACCGAATTAAAGAAAGATCTGAGACAAATGAGGGATTGAGAAGCTTCTGTGATGGTCGTATCGGCAGTTCTGAGAGGCCGACGGTGATCGGAGGGAAATCGGCGATCGAGATCCGAGGAAATGAAAAACCACGGCGATAGAATAGCCGCCAAGCCGATTACCTAGACGAGGAGTTCCGTATTGAAATCGTCTTCACCTTTTCACGTGCTTGACGCGTGCCCTAACGCAAGCATTTTTCCCTCCCAATTAGCCTTTCTAGGCCTTAAATTACAAAAGCTTACCTCCTAATATGTCTAGTGTGACACTTTCATCCCTAATTTAGTAATATTTTCTCAATTTCACAAAAAGAGTCTCATTAAAAAAAATTCTAATCAAGAAATTTTAAATTTTAAAATTAATGTGAATTAATTTAATTCTGATTAATTCAATACTTATTAAATTATAAAGTACCCAAAAAAATAATACTAAAAATATTATTTTAAAAATTAAAATAAATTTATATCAACTTTAAGAATTCACAAATTAGTTATGATCAACCTAAAATAGAAGGGATGGAGAAAGTACATCAACTAGGACAAAACCTTCCTGCAAGTGCAAGGTAATCGCCTGTTAGATTTTTTAAAATAAAATAAATTCTTTATTTGTCCAAAAGCATTTTTAGAAAGAGTATTTATCCAAGTCCTGGCTAAGTTTTATGCATAATGCACATTAGACTTTCTCCATAGGTTAGAATACATCAATCCCCTGTTGACATGAAAATTGTACTGTTGCCAAACGGGGAGATGGAGGAGTTCTGCTAGATTACATTATCTTTCCAGAATGTAAGGACCTTTACAAAACATAATGCTTCAAGCAAAGTGAGTGCACAAGTGAGTTAAACAAATTCGATTCAGGGAAAAGGGAACGCAGGGATCCATGATCCATGGTCCATGATGCATTCAATAGCATAGCTAGCTTCTATTGTAAAAAGATCCAATCTGCATATCATATAAACTACATCCAGAATATAGTTCAGAGGTATGTAATTGCAAATAATCAAGATTGAACTAGTTTTATCCAACTAGCATGCAACTCAACTATGGAAACAATGAGTTTCGTTTTTCCCCGCCGCAAAGTTCCAAGTGGTCATCAAACCGCCAACTAATTTTCACTATCACTAGTGTGTATGAATTTAAGGAAGAACCCTTTAGCTGACCTACTTATCTACTGAGCTAACTTGCTGCCTAGCTGTTCGAGCACAATCTGCAAATATTTTTACCAACTTGGCACATTTTAGAGGATTATTGACATTTTCTCTGTAGCACTCCAAGCAATCATCTTTCTCAGCCAAGCAGGGCATTGGTTTCTGGTATGGAAGCTTGAATTCCTTCTCATGAAGATCCTTGGCTCTCTGTGTTACTTCCCACTCCATTTCCTCTTTCTGCTTCTGCAATTTTTCAAGAACTTTTTCACTATCTTGAAGGACAGACCTGATTGCATCTATCTCCTCGTGCGCATATTGTGGACGCTGGGTAAATGGCAGGAACAGTGGAGGCTGAAGTGGCCATCCCACAGCATTGGGATTTTTTAATGCGTCAGAATCATAAGAAATCTGCTTCTGATGGACTTCAGTACAGGACTGTAGTTCACGCTGTATCTTTGTTTTTGGTTTCCTCGTTTTCTTCTTCAACTTCTCACCATCATCAGCAAGCTGTTTGACTAAGCTGCTGCTAAGCTCGATTGTAAATGATTCACCCATGGTATTACAAGTTCAAGGAAAAATTCCCTGCAAAATTTTTCATTAACTACAGGATTAGATTAGCAGCAATATAAGGCCAATTGCAAGTTATGTTTTCAATAACAACATGCAAGTGGATGTCGTCCAGTTCTTATAGATCCTATCACTAAAATACCCCTAGAGGGGGCTAAGGCTAAGCGGAGTTATATGATTACCCAACATCAAGAAATTGTTAGCGTGAAGGAGGAAGATGTACCGGCTTTCACTGAGCCAGTTCTAGCATTGCACTCTTTGACATAAAGCAACATGTGTATGAAAAACAGTAACATTCTGCCGAGATTAAGAGGAGGGAGTTCAAATGATTGTCAGATCACAATTTAAGTGCATAAATACATCAATGTTTTGCTTATCTATTAAGCTCAGATCCTTATTTTCTTCTTCTTCTTCTGATAAATCTATTAATTTACCATAGAGCTTTGAGAAAATCAATTCTTGCAGCTTTCTTAATTAGTATATGTTGATTTATGCAATTTCTAGGGCTCTTGAAATCACTAAGTCTGCTTCTCTAGGCAGGTGCAATGATTTTGCATCATGTTTTAGCATTATGGGCATATTCCTGAATTGCTAATATTACAATAAAATACTAAGGCTGGCCATTTATCTCAATGGCAGGATAACTTTTGTGAGATTTAGCTCAACTGGATGTCGTGAGTTCCAAATTCAAGAAATTCACTCCTTGCAAGGTTAGCAAACAAGGGAGGTGGTCGGTGAGGACCATGAGACTACACAAAACATACTCTACGATTCTCACCCTGAATTGATTTATTGGGAGAACTTAAGGAAACAATGACTTCCAACAGATGAACGAAGGGGATGGTTTTGACAAACACAAGCTTGTCCAAATACTTCCTTCAGAAACAATAAGCACCAATAATGTTCTCTCCAAATACAAAACCATAAATGTTCATAATAGTTGATTAGCATTACTTATCAAAAAATGATAACAACTGATTAGTGCCAGCTCCAAAATAACTTGAACTAATTAAGCCTTTTGTAAATTCAGACAGCAAACAAGTTCTTGCCTCTCATTCCCCAATTTCCTTGGTGGGAACCCAGAGCCCTAAGGTTATATGAAACACATCATAGTTGATTATGTCAGTGGTCATTCATTCACCCAAGGGAACGAAAAACTGAATTAACCTCTTGCCAAATTGATCCGTGGATAACTAATAACTCAAAATGGCTACACTAAAGAAACACAGAGAAAACTACAATATAAAGCTAATCATTGATGATAATGGCTGCTTCAAGTTTTCATAATAATTCCACATTTGACAATGCAACTTTACAGAAAATAGCAGAGACTATAATGTTTTGTTTGGAAATCGAAGACTAAGGAAATATATTATCTAGCAGTTCAATTTAGTTTGAAGTTTTTGTGCATAAATAGTAAGATTAACTACTATAATTTTTGCTTTGAATCAAGAAATGGAGAAGTGCATAGTAGAAACATAGAGGTTTGGGAAAATTAAGCTTGAGAAATGAAGAGCGAGGAGAGAGAATTACTCACAAATCAGAAGGGTGTGATTGAACTACTTCACCACTCCTTTTGTTGGTGGAATTAGATCGCCATTGCTGCAATTGATTCTTCTTCTCGATCCTCTGATTTCTCCGTGTAGCCCTAAAGCAGGACCTCGAACGAGGACAATCCACTACCCTCTACGGTTAATTGTATTTTTGTCCCCCTGGTTGCATAATGTTGTTATTAAGCCCTCTAAAGCTAAGGAATTTTTCCTTAAAAATCTCGTGTTTATGAGTTTTTTAAGTCAACAAAGTTTTTTAAAAAATTGAGCTTAATTTTTTTATAGATATTTTCCTGACCAAAACAGTAGGATAGGAAGATTAACCGATTAAGAGAAAAAAATATTAATTTAATAAATTTATTTTAATTTCGTAATTATCTTTACTTGTGACACATAAATATTAAAAAATACTTGATAACACTTTTCATCTCTCTCTCTCTATATCTATTATCTATTATATAAAACAGAGCGGATCATATCTAACGGTCTTAAATTACTAAAAGCTTCAATAAAGAGCGGTTGTGATTAACTCTTCTATCTGCTTGCGTTTTGTTTCAAATTTACTTGTCCTCTCCTTCTTTTTTGCCGTCTGTCATCGTCCTCTCTCCTGCCGTTCCATTCCATTTCTTTTCTCTCTCCTGCTATGCCATTGTCTTCTCTCTCTTCTCTCAATATCAACCCTGCCTTGATAAAATTGAGAGGCAGCGGCAAATGATGTCCACCGCATAGTTCAATCCAATCGGTAGCAAATCGCAATCGCTATTTCTCTCTCCTGGTTTGTTCTCTCCCTCTTCGAATCGGTAGCAGCTCCGACCCTGGTTTTTTCTCTCCCTCTTCGAATCGGTAGCAGCTCCGACTTCTCTCTCTCTCCTGTTCATTAGGCGGATTTCATCCAAACAAATCTCTTAATCATTCATTTATCTATTGATTTCGTGTATCGATCTGGCCCTCATAAGATGAAAAAATGCGTGAACTCTGGGTTCTCTGTTAGGATCCTTTAATTGGAAAAGTGATTTAGGCCAGTTTTTGTTTGCTGTTGCTTCGATTGGAGTGATGGTATCTGCTCCGGGTCTCTCTAACTACACTGCTTTTTGGTATATTTTTTCTATTTGTTCTGGAATATTTACTGGGTTTTATTTGTCGATATTTTTGGTTTCCTGCTTGTTAAGTGAGTTCATAGTTTGGGTTCAGATTTTTATTTTGAGATATCTGGCTCTGAATATGTATGCTATTTGGGCTCTGAGATATCTTATTTATGTTCTTGAGTACCATTTTTTTTTTAATGAAATAGTTTTTTAGCAATGAAATCACAAGACAGTATAGTTTTTATATATGAATCTGTTGATGGAAATTTGTATTCATATTTTTTGCTGACAATGAAGTATGTTTCAATGTAGCATTGTCTTGATGATGTAACCATATAAAATGTAAAAAGAAATAGATAACTCTACTTTGGTTCCCCCCTCTTCTCTATATGTCTGCTTGTGCTTGTGATTTGTTTGAAATTTTCCACAGCTCAAACACTCTCTCCCCCTACAAAGTTATATGGATCATGAAAGAATGGGGTCCGAGCGGCCATATAGGCCATTAGGTCAATAACCTAATGGCGGATCAATGGATGTGGAGACATGGTCCTCAATGCAATCAGAGGTAAGAGATTTCTATTTATTATAGCGGCGTATAAATTATGCCATATTTCTCTGCTGTATTTGTTAGAGTCCCTTCCGTTACCATTAATCTGTAATAACGTTGAAAAGAAATTATGGACTACCCTTTGATCCTATTGCATTTGTAGTCATGTCATTCATTTGCTTACTATAAGTCAAAGTTCTTGCTTTAGTGGCAGATGCATGCAGTGAATCTCTCAAGATATGTGCTAAGACATTATGGATGTGAAATTTGCTCAAGTGGCTGCGTGATTTGGTTAAAGCTGGGGAAGTTTCCTAAGTTAATGTTTTAGACCACATAACTCCCTTTAGTTGATTAAAACAAAATAAAAATGCTTACCACTGAAGTCAATTATGCATTAGAGAGTATTTTCTTTCTTATTTTTAATTTCATGTAAGAAAAACTCCATAAATTTTAGCAGGGTGGTTATAAAATAGGGCTGATATTTCAGTAATAGTTATAGTAACTCATCATTAATACATAATAATCATCATGTGAGAAAAGTTTTTGGATCGATTTGTATGTACAATTGCATCAGCAAAAGAGAAAGAGCATGTTTATTGGTGTTTGCTTCATCTTCCCTTTAGCTTATAGTCTTTTTGTTTTTAGTTTTGAGACTAATGAATTGTTTTATGTTAGTACACTAGAGATAACCCGTGCCTGAAGGCACGGCGAAACCTTACGTAAGGATTCTTTGCAATAAACCTTCCAAGTGGCTGGAAAAAAAACATTCCAAGTCAGATGTCTGTGTTCAAGTCAGTTAAAAATAACCAAAATTGTTTCAAAAATAAGAAATTCAAGTATTGGTAAGCTGTAAATAATACAAAGTTGTTTCTCTATTTTTTGCTTGTGTATATTTTTTGTGTTCCGTCTTTTGTAAAGTTAACTAATTATAAATGGTTATGATTATTTTGGGTATGGAATGATGGTTGGTTTGGTGATTTGGATATTTATTGATGATTGTACGTTTTGTACACAGGTTTATATTTTTCTGGATATCTATTTTTAAAGAAAATTCTGCCGATTTTTTTTGAAATTAGTTGCAACTAACTTGATGTTTTGGTAGTTGGATATGTGTTGATGATTGTGTATGTATTAATTATTGCAAAGAATCCTTACGTAATGTATTACTTTTTGAATTTAATTTAATTTTTTGTTTCGCCGTACCTTCAAGCACGGGTTATCTCTAGTATATATATAAAAGGGGGAAGGTGGCATGGGCTCTGAAATTTACACAGGTTTGGATTGGAATACTTGGCAAGCCTAGACCGATGATAAATACTTTTTTTTATTATTATATAAATTATTTAAGATATAATTATATATATTAATTTTTTTTATTAATATTAAATAATTAATATTGATTTAAAATTTTATTACAACTCAAGTAATAATTAATTATTTTTCCTCTTCTCATTTTTTCTCAATTATTCTATCTTTAAGAGTAAAATATAAAATAATTAATTTTTTTTAAATATATATAAAATATCTTATATTTTATAAAAAAAACTTTTAAAATAATTTATATAATAAAAAGAAAGGAGTGCTATACTACCATTTCAAACTCGTAAACTTTCCCGTTTGAGTCACCAAACAAGTTATAATGCATGAATTTAGTCAGACTCGTAGGTTCAATTTCAAACTCATATACTTCCTTCCTTACTCTAAGATCTGTCCATTTCTTTTTATTTCAAGAACACTTTCTGCTAACAAAATTAATTCTAAATAGTAAAAATTCAATATATGCTTTATTGATTCACCGTCGTTTACGACACACAATGCAAACAAATACAATTCAAAAATGGTTCACCAACTTTTGGACAGATGAAACACAATAAATATGGTTAATTCATGAATTTTATTACACAGCAAATGAAGCATTTTCTGAAAAAATAATCTCCATATGAATGAAGTACAAGTTTATTGGGTGAAAGATGATTTTGAGTTGATTAATCTCCTCAAAAAAAACTTTCTATCATGACCATTAATCTTATTTTAATTCATCAGTTGCTTCCTTGTTTTGGGTCAGGGCAAAATACTTCCTTTTTCAAATCATATATTCTATCATTTTTATTATAGAGGTCGTTTAAGATATAATTACACATATTAATAAGTTATATTAATACTAATATTAGGTAATCAATGTTGATTTGAAATTTTATTACCACCCATGCATTAATTAATTACTCATCCCCCTCCCTCTCTCTTAATTACTCCATCTTTATGGATAAAATAAAAATGATTGGATTTTTTTTTCTAAATATATGTAAAACGTCTTATATTATGAAAAAAAATAAAAATTTCTAAAATAACTTATATAATAAAAACGAGGGAGTAATAATCTACTTGCCGCAACCGTCACCTAATTATCCTCGTGGCTGTCCATAAGGCATAAAAAAACAAAAAAATAGAGCAAAATTTAGGTGAATTTTTATTAAATACCGGAAGTTATTTAATTTGGGAGATCATCAAATCAAGGTGTGGAGTCCTTTTATATTTACCTATATTTTTAACCTACTAGGTTTACCAGCACTAAAGACAAATGAGTGTAATTTTACCAAAAGTGAATCACACTCATTTGTCTTTAGTGTGAGTAAACCTAGCAAAAAAAAAATATGAGTAAATCTAAAAAATTTCTTATGTGTGTGGTCCGTTTTTCAATTATTTTCCATAATAATCATTTAAGAGACTCACGACCAAATGCACTCAACAAGTGTCGGGGAGAAAATTGTCTACCATGATAGTGACAGGGGAAATAATGTTAAAATTTTATCATTTAAAAAAAAATAGAATAAACATGTAAATATATATATAAACCTTGACCTTTTTGGGAAAAGAAATACATGGACATACCACCTTGTTTTTATAAATAATCTTTGTATTTATAAAATATAAAAATCTCGAATACCTACCATACTGACAATTCTTAATTCTACCACTACTCATGAAACATGTTGTACATATGCCTGTCCATAATAAGAACATGACATATCATCAACCTGATAATACGGTGCGACGACCGTTTTTCAAATAATATATTTTCATAGTCAATTATTTGATGTACGTATTTTCATTTTTGGAGGACATGAGAAAATATATTTGCTTGTAAATTAATTAATTAATACTCAAGAATTCGAGAGACCAAAAGTACGTGCAAGTGGAGGATAGCACGAGTGCCTACGTACGTGTACTGTGCATTTTATCTTCGAAGAATATTTCATGATTTAAAATTAGTATTTTAGCCATAACCAAAACCCACTCCTTGTCCTTTTGATCTTTTTATGATTGTGTTTGGCAGAAGTTGGTATAGATTTGTTAGAGCCTTTCCACAGGTCACAACCTACTTGAGCAAACTCCCATAATCCATACCATACATATACATTTCTCTCACAAATGTGGACCCCAAAAAATAAAATAAAAGAAAAGGAAAAAGTGCAATTTAGTTTCTCTATTTCGGAGGTGTATATATATATATATATATATATATATATATATATATATATATATATATATATATCTATTATATAAAACAGAGCGGATCATATCTAACGGTCTTAAATTACTAAAAGCTTCAATAAAGAGCGGCTGTGATTAACTCTTCTATCTACTTGCGTTTTGTTTCAAATTTACTTGTCCTCTCCTTCTTTTTTGCCGTCTACCATCGTCCTCTCTCCTGCCGTTCCATTCCATTTCTTTTCTCTCTCCTGTTATGCCATCGTCTTCTCTCTCCTCTCTCAATATCAACCCTGCCTTGATAAAATTGAGAGGCAGCGGCAAATGATGTCCATCGCATAGTTCAATCCAATCGATAGCAAATCGCAATCGCTATTTCTCTCTCCTGGTTTGTTCTCTCCCTCTTCAAATCGGTAGCAGCTCCGACTTCTCTCTCTCTCCTGTTCATTTGGCAGATTTCATCCAAACAAATCTCTTAATCATTCATTTATCTATTGATTTCGTGTATCGATCTGGCCCTCATAAGATGAAAAAATGCGTGAACTCTGGGTTCTCTGTTAGGATCCTTTAATTGGAAAAGTGATTTAGGCCAGTTTTTATTTGCTGTTGCTTCGATTGGAGTGATGGTATCTGCTCCGGGTCTCTCTAACTACACTGCTTTTTGGTATATTTTTTCTATTTGTTCTGGAATATTTACTGGGTTTTATTTGTCGATATTTTTGGTTTCCTGCTTGTTAAGTGAGTTCATAGTTTGGGTTCAGATTTTTATTTTGAGATATCTGGCTCTGAATATGTATGCTATTTGGGCTCTGAGATATCCTATTTATGTTCTTGAGTACCATTTTTTTTTTAATGAAATAGTTTTTTAGCAATGAAATCACAAGACAGTATAGTTTTTATATATGAATCTGTTGATGGAAATTTGTATTCATATTTTTTGCTGACAATGAAGTGTGTTTCAATGTAGCATTGTCTTGATGATGTAACCATATAAAATGTAAAAAGAAATAGATAACTCTACTTTGGTTCCCCCCCTCTTCTCTATATGTCTGCTTGTGCTTGTGATTTGTTTGAAATTTTCCACAGCTCAAACACTCTTTCCCCCTACAAAGTTATATGGATCATGAAAGAATGGGGTCCGAGCGGCCATATAGGCCATTAGGTCAACAACCTAATGGCGGATCAATGGATGTGGAGACATGGTCCTCAATGCAATCAGAGGTAAGAGATTTCTATTTATTGTAGCGGCGTATAAATTATGCCATATTTCTCTGCTGTATTTGTTAGAGTCCCTTCCGTTACCATTAATCTGTAATAACGTTGAAAAGAAATTATGGACTACCCTTTGATCCTATTGCATTTGTAGTCATGTCATTCATATGCTTACTATAAGTCAAAGTTCTTGCTTTAGTGGCAGATGCATGCAGTGAATCTCTCAAGATATGTGCTAAGACATTATGGATGTGAAATTTGCTCAAGTGGCTGCGTGATTTGGTTAAAGCTGGGGAAGTTTCCTAAGTTAATGTTTTAGACCACATAACTCCCTTTAGTTGATTAAAACAAAATAAAAATGCTTACCACTGAAGTCAATTATGCATTAGAGAGTATTTTCTTTCTTATTTTTAATTTCATGTAAGAAGAACTCCATAAATTTTAGCAGGGTGGTTATAAAATAGGGCTGATATTTCAGTAATAGTTATAGTAACTCATCATTAATACATAATAATCATCATGTGAGAAAAGTTTTTGGATCGATTTGTATGTACAATTGCATCAGCAAAAGAGAAAGAGCATGTTTATTGGTGTTTGCTTCATCTTCCCTTTAGCTTATAGTCTTTTTGTTTTTAGTTTTGAGACTAATGAATTGTTTTATGTTAGTACACTAGAGATAACCCGTGCCTGAAGGCACGGCGAAACCTTACGTAAGGATTCTTTGCAATAAACCTTCCAAGTGGCTGAAAAAAAAACATTCCAAGTCAGATGTCTGTGTTCAAGTCAGTTAAAAATAACCAAAATTGTTTCAAAAATAAGAAATTCAAGTATTGGTAAGCTGTAAATAATACAAAGTTGTTTCTCTATTTTTTGCTTGCGTATATTTTTTGTGTTCCGTCTTTTGTAAAGTTAACTAATTATAAATGGTTATGATTATTTTGGGTATGGAATGATGGTTGGTTTGGTGATTTGGATATTTATTGATGATTGTACGTTTTGTACACAAGTTTATATTTTTCTGGATATCTATTTTTAAAGAAAATCCTGCCGATTTTTTTTGAAATTAGTTGCAACTAACTTGATGTTTTGGTAGTTGGATATGTGTTGATGATTGTGTATGTATTAATTATTGCAAAGAATCCTTACGTAATGTATTACTTTTTGAATTTAATTTAATTTTTTGTTTCGCCGTGCCTTCAGGCACGGGTTATCTCTAGTATATATATATGTGTGTGTGTGTGTGTGTGTGTGTGTGTGTGTGTGTGTGTATTGTGGGTTTTGATGATCTTCAAGATTATTGAGAACTGAAAGATGAGGCATTAACTAAAATGAATGTGTCAATTATATATCAAAAGTGGTCCAATAGAATTAAAAACCACAAGTATCCAAATGATTCAATATTCCACTCAAGAAAACAAGGCCATACTACCTACCGAACAATGGGAATATTGAGAATATCTTATTTTTGTATATCGATCATCAACATCGATCCTAAGTTTTCTTAATTTTTTTTCATTTTTTTTAACATTTTGCTACTTAAATCTTATCTCTCTATAGAAGAGGGACCATTTTCTCCTGGTAATCTTTTTTATGGAAATGGAACTTATTAGAATCTCTCAATTATTGATGAATGAGGTAGTCAGTACTCTTGTAAGTTCTTTTCATTTGGTGTTAGCCATATTTTCTAATTGATCAAATTAAGGCATGCAGTACCGCTTCTAAGAATATTCTTATGATTAGCACCACTAAGAAGAACTGCTAATGGCACATCCAGCTAAAAGATATCGTATTAAAAATTAGTACGACATAAAGCGGAAATTAATATATAGATTAATGCCGAAAGATGAAGAGGTGATGAGTTCATAAAACAAAACATCAATGGAGTGTGTCCTTATTTTCATTTTAAATACTTCTGCTTGTTCTTAAGTATAAATTCTTGATCAATCAGTAAGATGAGCACGAGGTAATTAATTAATTTTATTGTGTCATTCAGGGTATGCTTTTTTGTCAATTTGAAAATCAATCATGCCGTTTACGATAAGAACACATTTTGTAGATGGCAATTTTCTCTTTGGCTATAATTTTTTGCATAAATGATGCATATGATATAATATACTATTAGACATATTTAATAAATGCATTTAAAAAATATTGTATCTCATTATTAATCTTTTACTTTGGGACAGTCAAATAAACAAAGAGTTTTTTTTTCCTTTTTGTAAATCCCACTTTTGGGAAGTACATTATAATCTCACAATCATATATATCATCACACTATTACAATATCAAAAACTAACCAATCAAACCTCACATAATAGAAGAAATAAACTCACAAACAAGCATCACATAAAGGAGAAAATACATTTCACATAAAAATAAAAATTAAACTCGTCTTAACCACTAAACTAAGACCAAATGGACAATAAACAAAGAGATTGAACATATGTTCATAACAAAATAGGTATGGGTCTTTATTGATTTTCAACTTAAGTACATATATACAAAGGATCATATATAATTCATGAAATCCTTAATTTCAGCATTTGATGCTTCACATGTCCCCATTTTTCCATGTAAAGTGAAAAAAATTCAAGGAAGTTCGGCATCGATCGATCGTATTCTAATTAATCTGTTACTTGGTCAGAAACCTCTTTAAGAAGCAAGATTTCATCTCTACCGTTCATTCTCCAAGACTCTTTTTGTAACATCATACACTTACATATATTAAAATCAACATTAACACTCAGACTATAGAACCTCAATTTTAATAAAGACATGATACTTAGTAACATGTTTTCTAGTAGCGCACCTAAATTATACTTTTCCTTAATTTTTCTCCATGATTTGTAAATATCATTTGTTGTTGCTCACCTCTAAATGGTTTAGCATGTTCATTTCAACATCATTGAAACATTCAAACCCGAAATCGTGAATTCCGAAATCTTGACAATCCAATAGCCATGCAAAGCTTTCATCCACGTTGTTAAAATTTTGTGCGGTGTCTGAGAATTCCCACGGTGCATGATCAACTAGTCCGGGAGTAGTTTCATCTTCTTCTAACAAGTAACTAATCAATGAATCATCAAATTGATCACAAATGCCGTCGAGTAAATTGGATTCAGCACCGGAACAATTTTGATCAGTTGGGGAATATGAGTTTTCGGAGCTGGCTAGGTCATTAGTCTCCGGAAGAACTAATTCATTAGTTTCGATTTCAGCTGATGATTGATGATGATCTGCAGGTTGAGATGATGAATTTTGGGATGTATTTTTTTGGTCCATAAGTATAGGTTCATGAGTGACAGGATCAATTCCCATCTTAAGAAGCTTCTTCTTGATGTGGGTGTTCCAATGATTCTTGATCTCATTATCAGTCCTTCCGGGCAATCTAGAGGCAATTTTAGACCACCTAACAAAGAACAACATATAAAATCAATTATTATTAGAGTAAATTCATCTGCACAAATTATGCACAAAAGAGTATTATTATTCCATGTATTGTGTAATGATCACGAATCATGACTGAATGTATTAATAATCTGATGTGAGACTGTAAGGCTCAGAATAGTATCTTCTTAAGGTTATCTTAGCTCACTATAAGTTCACCCAAAAAGTAATGACTGATGATATTAATGATAACAACTTATATACACATCCAAATATCACATATTAACCAATATGAGACTGAAGTGTTACATATTGAATATGATAAAAAATAATTTTAAAAAATAATAAATCTTATAAATAATTTAAAAGGTAAGACTCATATACTACTTTTTTCTCTTGTTTGTGCACATAAAACTACGTACTCTTATTATTGCGAGTCGGTAAAAAATGAAGGTAAACAAGAAAATTTTCAATCACAATATATAACTGCCACAAGAAAATTTACTAGCATTAAAAACATTAGTTTAAATATTGCAGAAGGACGGATAAAATGTACACTTGAATAATACGCCGAATGTTTCTAAATTAAAGAAGGCACTGTATGGCAGAAATCCACCGCCATAATGATTAGTTAAAAATTAGCCCCGTAGAAAATGAAATACTAAAAAAAATAATGGATAAAGTGGTTAATTTAGTAATTGGTTTCATGTATCTCACCAAACAAAAAGTGGTGGTCGTAATCGAGTGCTTAGTTTAAATGTATTACATAATAAAAGTAGTGTGATTACTTTTGTTCAATCTATTACGACAAAAATCCTTCATCATATTTATATTCATGTTAAATATATAACAACTTGGCATATTATAAATTTTTTATCTTGTAGATATACCATGTTGAGTTGACATATAAAGCATTTCCCAATTTAAAAAATGGAGATTAAAAAGATCACACCTTGTGAGGGTTGGCAGGAATGGAGAACCTAGCTAGGTCCATGGAATATGGATATGTAACTTACATCAAACACCATAATTAAGGAAACTAGCTAGTTCATATTCCTTACCTACCAATAAATTTTACCTAGCTAAATGAAGGGAGTTGATAAATACGTTCAAGTTTTCATCATTTGTGTTTGGCACAACTGATAAAATTTGGAGTGCATATTTAAATATATTGAAAAAATACTAGCAATAATTATGTCGAGTAAAATGTACTCCTTCAATTAGATATACACCAACCTATTGCCTAGGCGAGCATGAAGATCAATAACCAATTGTTCTTCAGAATCAGTAAGGAGGCCCCTCTTCAAGTCGGGTCGAAGATAGTTCGTCCAACGAAGCCTGCAGCTCTTACCGCAGCGGCGTAAACCGGCAAGCTTAGGGACAGCACGCCAACAACATTGACCATTAGTGAGAATGAAACTAATGAGTTTCTTGTCTTCCTCGGCGGTCCAGGGACCTTTCTTCACCCCTAGTTTATCACAACAAGGTTGTCTTCCCATTTTATTTATATTTGATCACTAACAAGTAACACCAGTACACAAGCTCAAGCTAGCTAGCTACCAACCTTTAGTACTAGCTTGTTATTTCAAATTTTCAATAGAACTAAAATAATCTCTTTTTCTTGTAAAGACTAGAAAGCCCCACAACCCAACCCACCTTTATATACCCACCAATAACCAAACTTTATGTAAAAGACCGGTTTCTCCTTTCTACCTACGTACCCCTTAATTCACTATATCTATGTTTTCATTACGTATGCTATATATATATAGAGAGAGAGGGAGGGAGGGAGGGAGGGAGGGAGGGAGGGAGGTGGGAGAGGGGTATGGGATGGGGGGGGGGGGGTAAGTGCGTTTTTTTGTGTTTGATTCTTGCGGGGTCCACCAAAGGTTATGAAAGGTACTAATGAACAACAATCTTGTTTTGGTGTTACATATATATACCCTAGCTCGGAGGTATGGAGATAGTGAGTGATAAATGACCGAAGGACAAAACTACATCTAATCATCTAAATTTTTCTTCCCATTTTCGTACACAATACCCCCACTCTCTCATTGCATTCTTACGCAACCATTCCATCACCCATTTCGTCATTCCCACGTTTACGTGTGTATATATATATATATATATATATATATATATATAGTTATATATATAGTATATATATATATATATATATAGTTATAAATATTTTTTTCCATGAAACATAAAATTAGTTCCTCGTGAAACTATTCTTACAATCTTACCGACGGGCTATGGGTCACATTTTAAATTCTTAAATTTTACAATAAATTCTTAAATTTTACATAAAGAAATACATTAAATCACAATAATAAGTCAAGAATCAAAATACAAATTTGACAATCAGCTTTGAAATTTAAATATCATAAGAGCTCAGTCTTAATTATGACTAAGAATTCATTGACTACATAAATATATTGGGCGTATATTATGTATGAAACACATGTTTTATTCACTTGTAGATAGATTTTACAAAGTTGTTACTAATTAGTTAGTATAACGAATATTAGGTTTAATACTTCAACTTAATCTCACCTTCTTCATCCTCTCTCAAATGCATGCATGCAGCTTAGCTGGCTAGCGAAACAGACCCTACTAAATCTAGTGGTGCTTTAGTATTGTTGACACGTACGTAACCACAATTTTCCTTTGCTAATACCGGTAGTTAGTCTATTAGATTGAAATTCTATCATATTCATTAAATTATTTATATTTTTGAATTTATTTAATGTGGGATTTATGTAAAATATCTCAACAATCTTCACCTTTCACTTGAATATTCATCACAAGTATCACACGTTAGGGTAGTCATCATTGAGTACACATTTGGTTTCTTTTACCAAAAAGTTAACCTATTAAGTTGAAGTTTTATCATATTTATTAATTCATCTATAATCTTGAATTTATCTTATATGCAATTCATGTGAAATATTTCAATAAATACTGGCCAATTTTCAAATTTTATCAATGTTAAGGATCGACATATTTTTGTTTCATGTTTATCAATAATATTATAGTTATTAGTTAAGTGTTAGTACTATGATAATGAAAATTATGATGAGAATATTGTGTGATTTTAAAAGAATTATTTTTGTGAATAATTTTTTTTTTCTCTAATAAATGAGATTTTTTTTTGTGAAACTAACGGAGCATATTATTAGCTAATTAATTATGGCTAGAGGCAGGTTGAAATCCGAATGCTTCATCTTTGTCTTGTATCTCTTAACGAGTAGGTGAGTATTGTTCAATGTGGGCCAAAAATTCTCAAATGTTAAGCCTAACTCGGTGACTATATGAAAAGTCCTTAGAATTCAATTCCTCTTTTATTTTATTTAAAATTAAATTTATTAATGTAGCTTAATTGTTTTAATTACTAGAAGAGAAAATTAAGCTGATGTCGTAAACAGGATGCTCAAAGCTGGCCATCAGTTTCTCCAAAATGGTAGATGTTTGAAAAAAGAAACCAGATGTATTAATCAAATTATTACTTGAAAGGCACTACACTTTATAATCGACCATTCATATTAATAAGTATGTACTATGTATAATTCTTACTTTATGTGATTAATTTTTTTCTATATTATATATATTTAAAAATTTATTTATAACAATCGATTGTTAATAATAATTAAAATTAGTCTATTACAAAAGAGAGTAAGTAAGGTCAATTAATGCAAAAATTGATCAACAGAAAGAGAAAATAATGGCATAATTAATTTTATACATAAATTGATATGTCGTAAAAAAAAAAAAATAACACGGTCTGTCACAACAACATGACTAATTCACAAACAAAAAGACCTTTACATTATTTGCCGAAATAATATTCAATAATCAATTACCACAAATGAATAATATATATATATATATACACACGTACCTACTTTATCCATAAGAAATTACAGACAATTAAGTGACGTGGATGTATATATGACTTGTATCGATTTACGATCAAACACGTACGACTTCTTCTTGTGCCAATTGATCAAATGAATTCTCGACCAGACACGTATAAGTTTCTTAATTTGTTTAATTCTTCGTATGTATGTGGATTGGAGCAGCATATATCTATATTACCACAAATTAAGCAAACACCAGTGGCCCTACGTGTGTACCCTGTATATTGTGAGGCATTAATTATATTGCTTGCAAGTTTTGGAATTGTCTGATTTAAGGTCAACAATTACGGTAACTTGTCCTGATAAAATAAGTTGGCAAATGGTTCAATGACTTGACTATTTTTAATGGCTTGAGATGAGTTGATTAGATAATAGTAATTTATAGACGGTTTTGTGAATTTTTTCAGTTAGTACATCTAACACGGTTTGAATATTAAGATACAAAATTTTAAAAAATAAATTTAAATTACAGTTCTCACTTTCTTTATGTACTTATTAATTACTACTTACCCTCGAAGACCTTGGAAAATATTATTAATTAGCTCTTGACCTTTTCAGATTTTCTTTTAGGTACTTATTTATTTGAGTAATGTTAACTAATTCGGCTAAAATTGTGTCTAGTTCAGCTTAACAAAGTATTGATGAATTATAAAGTATAATTTATTAATATTTTATATAGTAAAATTAGATAATTTTTATATAGTTACCTAATATTAATCTATTTATTTTCTCTTTTTATGCATTAACTTGATTTATACTTAGTATTTTTTTCATGAGTACATTGATTTATTTCTCTATGTGAAAGAGTTCCATTATCATCTTTTAGAGATTTTCTTTTTCTCGTTTGTAAAAAATATTTTTAATGTGTTTATTTACGACGATAGATCTTTTCAAATTTGGGTGCGAGTTTTCGGCTTGTTATTTCGTTACTTATACTTAATCCACAGGTTCTATCAATATTTTAGAGTTTAACTATATTTTAGAAGTGCTTGGTGTCCATTAATTATTTTTACGATTGAAATCCTTTTTTATCTGATATTTGTTATTTGTTCAAAAAGAATTATAATTTGAATAATTTAAGTTAATACAGTTAACAGGGTTCACTTCACCTCAAATTCTTTTGGAAATATTGGCCATCATATTCTTGTTTTTCATAATATGGCCGTTTTTTATGATAAGTACTATTGGCATTTTGATACATTGTTATTTTTCTCTCAATTAATTATCAAAGGACAATGAAATTTAAGTAGTATTTTAATTGACATTAAGATTGTAATCATGTTTACTGTCTCTCTCTCACTAGTGGCTGGGGTTGATGGGAATCTAAAGCAAGCCCTTGAATCATCATTGTGGCTTAAACACCATTAGGCATGTCTTAAAGCGACTCATCAACTAACAAATTATGAGAATTAGGAAACACTGCAACTTCTTTTATGCCAAAAGGGAAAAGGATTAGTGCTCCCCTTGTCCTATGAACAAATTCTTCTCATTTAGATGTTTTAAAAGGTTGCTAATATTCCCTCTGTTTTTTTTTATTTCTCTTTTTAGATTGTGAAGTACTAACTTGTTTCCCTTTCATCTTTTCTAATGAATTTTGAAAGATAATATTCAAATTTAATAATTATTATTTTAATTAATCAGACAAAGTATTAATTGTATTTTATAATTTTTGTGTTTTCTCTTGAAAGACTAAAACGTCAATTAAAGGAACGAAAGGAGTATTACCAAAGCAAAAATAATGTTGCTAGAGCAAATATTTATTTAGAATTTTTTTTTATAATTATTTTAACAACACTTAATACATTAAGCACTACTTGTTACTTTAATATTTAATAAAAAGTGTAAAATATCATTTTAAGCTCCTCTTAAATGTATTTAATAGGAAGATATATTGTGGATTCCTCAATTTTTCAAGAGATATGATTACTTAAGATATTTATATTTTGTTTAACTAGCACATTAATCCAATACAAATACTCCACTCCGAAGTTAAATAAAAAAATAAGTAATTGATATTTTTACAAATTAATTTAATATTTTTGTAAGTGAATTATAATTAATCTTGTAAAAATATCAATAATTCTATATGGGAATTGATATTTCTATAAGTAAGTCTCATTTGATCTTGTAAAAATATCAAATTAACTTATAAAAATATCAATTCCCTAAATATACTACAACTTAAATGAAAAAAGTGTAAAGTCGAAAAGTTGTACTACTTTTTTTAATACTTTTAAGTGCCATGTTATTATTTTGTTACTCAAAATTTTGTAAGTGCTTCATATATTAGAGAGCGTAATGACGCTTATGGGGAGTAATACAATCGTCATTAAGCCAAATATGGTTTCATAGAAACCATCTTTTTTAGCAATTAAAGGGCACCATTAACAACTTTCAGAAGTTGAAAGATCTAAATGGGACTAATTTTTCAAAGTTGAAGGGTTCGAATAATCAACTTGCCTAATTAGTGGTGCCCGGTGGAGAGAGAGAGAGAGAGAGAGAGAAGAGGGAATTTGTTTGTTAATGCAGTGTATAGATAGGTTGATTAGATGTTGGTTCCTTATTGGCAATGAAAATTACTGAGATGTATGGGGAAGTTGGTAGGGAAATTAGTAGGAGTTGTTTGATGAATGTGTTGAATTTTCAGTTATATCTCCAACTTTCAAAGCTAGCAGCAGGTGAAGTAGAATTATCTGATATTATGTCACTTTAATTTGGCGAGGAAATAATTCGTCAAATTTCTTCATAGTTTTATTGCGGAATACCAACTAGTCCCTCAATTTCAAAACTAGATACTTTTCTAAAATGCTGCTCTCTCTCTCTCTCTTAAAAAATTTAAATTTTAAGGATATAATTGTATTTCGTGTTACCCTTAAGGTAATAAAGTTAATTGATTAGGATTTTATTAGTGTGATATAATGATTAAATTATTATAATAAATTTGAGGATATTGCTTATATTAGTATCATAATATCATTAAAAGGTGGACAGTTTTTATAAGAAAATAATAATAATAAATGATAATTTTTGTGGGACGGATGGAGTAAATTTTAAGAAAATTTTAATTTTTTTCTAATATATCTCTAATATTTGTTAGAAAAATAATAGTGGTGACATTTAAAATAAATAATGACATTTTAAAAGTTTTATACTAATATATATATATATATATATATATATATATATATATATATATATATATATATATATATATATATATATATAGGAGGATAAAAGGAAAAATTAATCTAAAATATATTTTAATTAAATTTAATTAAAATTACTTAACAAAACGATATAATTTTATTTTATATATGTGCGTGTTTAGATGTTTATATGGCAGTGCATAGCAGCTTGCACATTCCGCGTATGTCAAATAAATACGGCTCCTTCAATTTAAAAATTCAATATAACTTTAATATCAAAGAATTATATCCACATGTATCATATACAAACCATTTAAATACATAAATATACTTTAAAAAACTATATAACCAATAAAAAAAAATAGGATTCTTTATTCCGCATCGAGATAGTACTAGTACTATAGCCGTATAGAGTATTGCTAAAGGTTTGCTTGCTAGGAAATTAGTAACATCTCATATATTACCATTGCAAGAGCTGTAATGATGCTTACGTTGAAAGAGCATATTTTTTTTTATACAATAAATTTTTTGTGAAAAGAGTAGGTTACCTTTCTCATAATGAGAATGTATATAATTCTTTTTTAATATATTCTGATATGAAATGAACTTGTAATCATGGAATTCACTCGATCGTCATATTATAAATTATAATTTTGAAGATGGAGTACTCACTAGCGACCACGTGGTATATGGAAATATTTATATTTCTTTTCACATATAAAAATATGAAATTTAAATTTTTTGGTAATTTTGTTATCATCCAATTATTTATGAATGGGTTCATTCAATGATATAAAATGTGATAAATTAAGAGATTTAAATTCATAACGTAGACAGAGGTCATGTATCAAACTTACGGCTAAACCGACGACCCGTGGGTTGAAAAGAGCATATTTGCTACTAAGCAGTTTAGTCGTCTATTCTGATTCCAGCGGAACATGCATAACTTCTCCTCAACACTTTGCACAATAAGGAAAGGAAAGAATAGTAGGAAAAAATAACAACTTCAAATACAAACGACTTTTCAGTCTAGAGTCTGACAATCCACCGGCTTTTCAGTTAAGAGTCTGACAATCCACCGGAGTAAGGTACACTGTCCACGTGAACTGTGGAATGTTCAATAAAAGCCCCAAGCAAAAGCATTAAAGTGCAGATTTCATCATCTAACCAGCTAGTATATGGACGGACATGTACACGTTAACAAAATGAGACATCTAGGCTGATTGATTATCATTCAAATAATCAACTGATATAAGATTTAAGATTTGTTCGGCTACCGGGGTTTTGCAATGTTTGCGACGGTAAAATTTGGACCTCCATACATACCGCGCTAATTTTGCAGTGTTTGCGACGGTAAAATTTAGACTTCCATACACACCGTGCTAATTTTGATGCGTTATATTTGAATTCCAAACGTTATTTTTGTGAATTAAATAAACTGTATTTAAAATAAACTTTTACTAGACAAACAAGATTATACTACATCCTCTCATATAAGTTATTTCCTTAAAATGGAATCTACTTTAATTTTTACTTTATCAACGAAGTAAATTTAATTTTAGAGCTGTCTTTTTACTACTGGCAATAATGTGGATGACCAAAAAATCATTCCCTCTTCAACCATTATGCATAGGCATTCACTTATAATTAGGGGTACACAACGGTAGGTTTTATATTTAAAAAGTAATCAAATTATTTAAAATGGTTATAAAAAATTAAAAATCAAAATTTCCTAAACTTTTACTCTGTGGTCGATAATCGGTCCATTCAATTTCAGTTAAATTGATCGGTTTAAACTATTTGATCGGTTATAAAACTCAAATTTCGTATGTGTTATATTAGCAGTTTAGCTTGATGAGAAGTCCAATTATATGATACTCAATTTCACTTCCCCATTTACCGGCATGCCTCAACTAACTTTGTCACCATTACTACACCACACGGAACACCTAGATTGCATGGACCACATAATAGGAACCTCATTGTATTGCTCATCATTATAAGAAAATTAATAATTGTAAAAAATAAAAAAAAAGAGAGGTTGCAATAGAATTAGAAGATTAAAATTTTCAGCATTCATAAGCACCATAAGATCTCCTTGCTATAAACTATAACATTAAACAGATACAGCTAAGTATCTCTTGATTACAACCAACGCAATAACAGACTCCCTCTTTCAAGACAAAGAGACGCAGTCAAGTATCTCCTTTATTTAAACCAAAGCAAAAACACACTAATCTTAACCACCAATGCTCAGCCATTACCGAAGACTCGAACTTTGTACTCAATTCTCAAGTTTCTTTTTCATACCAAGAACAAACTCATAAGTAATGTATTTATATTTTACAATATATATATACATAATTATATAAAATAAATACTTATTAATAAAATATATAAAATGCATAATTATATTATAATTTTTTAAAATTCGGTCAATTTTAATTTTTTTGAAAACTAAACCGAAATCTACCAAACTTGGACTTCGATTTTTTAAAATCCCAGCTGTCAATCCATTGATTTTATTTTATAACCCGATCGATTTTTTTGATTATATTCAATACATTATTCCACCATACTTAAGGTACAATTAAACCAAATGTTACCATGTCAAATTCTCCATGCATCTCTTACTTGCTCTTTAACATATCAGTAACAATATCACCACTTATAATTGCAACCATTAAAATAACACTAATTAAGTATATTAGTCACATATTTAATGAAAGCGCTTGGGTTTTGCCTATAACAAAAATCAACCCTTAGCATGCATGCAAGTCAGAAATATCATTTCCTTTCAAACCATAATATAAGTCGGTATGGTATACAAAAAGGTTGCAAATAAGTAATCTGTACATGCCAATGCTGTAAAGAGAGAGAGATACTGCGAAAACAAACCATCTTAAACTCAAAAAGGAAAGGGGGGGGGGGGGGGGGGAATCCGAGATCGCCAGCATGGAAGATCACTTTGGTCCAGCAAATTTGCTCATCATTTTTGCAAGCACAGGAGCCACCTTGGGATTTGCCTGATGCTTTGCAAGATTAGCAGGATCTTTCATCACTACAAGTAATCAACAAACATCAGAAAATAATAAGTAGACCAAAACTTCAAAAGAAAAACAAGTGGCAAGTAATAAAATGGCATAATATGGGTGAGAAAAACCATTGAGCTACAGGAGCCAAAACCAAATTTGCTCATCAGTTTTGCAATTACAGGAGCCACTTGTTTTATAATTTACAAATGTACTGTATGAGATCGATACAAAAAAAAATTCTCCTAATTACTTTAACTTCTATTACACAGATATGATTACAACTTTGTTTTATAATTTACAAATGACAAATGAGAAATGAGATACCAACTACCATGGCAAAAAAGCACATCATGGGTGTTTAGTAAGGAATAACATGATGTTCCCCCCTTGAAAATGCATGTTGTAACATTACACTTAAAAACAACTCAACTGATTTTAACTATATCCCAAGTAGTTTTAACTATAATATTTAAGAAAGTTATTCCCAACATACCAAGCTCTAGAATCTTTTTCATACCAACTAAACAATTTGAGAAAACTTATCCCTACCATATTATGTATCACACAAATTGATGTTTATCGCACCACGCACAATATTGAACCACAATCCAGGTAACATCGTGTCAAACATTATGGTCTAAAAATGATGTGCCAATGTTGCTCTTAATGAGGGCTGAATTCTATCGTATAGTCCTGGCTGTGTACCTCAAATCAAGGCATTATGTACTACTGACTGGCTGGCCATCAAGGCAGGCCCCCAGTAATGTAGGGCAGCCGGTAAGATTTGGTTGGTCAAATATAAGAGATTTTGGAAACACATGAAAATAAAAAAAGATTTCAGAAATGTATGGTAATATCTGATGCAGGACAAGAACAGGTCCAACGCGAAACATGGTTGGAACAGTATAGGAGACTTTGGAAGCAGTCCAGCCCATAAATTAGAGTGGAGTTTTATATTAATTAATTGTAGTTACCTTATTTAAGTTTGTATTTATCTTTTAAAATCCAAATTGGATTAGGATACTTGTTTAAAAGATTATAAATAGGGTTGTAAACTCTTTATTTTAGAGACATTGAATTATGAAATCAGTTTTGATTATTGAGAGTTCTCTATGAGAGATATTCGTGTGCCCTAATAAAGCTCATTCCCCATTATTTTGATATCAGAACTAAACCTAGTACCCTAGCCCTAAACCACTTCTACCGCAACACAAACCATACCCAAAGTCGCACCCTAGCCCAAAACCAAACCCTACACTTTTTGCTGCCACCTCCTCCAACAGCCGAACCCCCAAAAGTCCCAAAATATAGTCACAATCCCACAACCAGCCGCTGCTCGAAAATTAAATAAAATAATACCCACTGCCCAACCCATAAGCTTTAACGTCACTACGAAACCTTAGTCGCACCAAACCTTACCCAAAGCCCCAAACACAGCCAAAATCAAACCCTAGTACACTATATATACTATCCACAACCCTACTTTCAGCCAAAAACCTAGCCAAACCTAGCCCAAATCACAGCCAACATAGGCAAGGAAAATAAAAAAAAATATAAGTAGAGATGCCAAACCGAGAAGAAAACGAGAAGACGTACCTGTATACGCAGCGCGCCGTATCGTGCCGCTATACTGTAGAGATGCACAAAAAGCCTACAGCCCATAGACTGGCCTGGCCTGGCTTGAGTCCGGTCTGGTCAAAGTCCGGACCGGTCCGGTCCGGCCTACAGACTTTGAACAGACTGCTATTTTGAACAGACTGCTATTTTGACGTAAAAATCCGGCCTGATCCGGCCTATGCAAAATCCCGGCCCAACCTACGCAGAGAACCGGCCCAACCTAGCTAATTCGTTTTAACTATAGACTATAACTTGATATATATAAGCAGCAAAATGACGGATGAAGGGAATAAATGGTTAGATAATAAACTTTGAAAAACTTTATTTGACTTTTTTGTTCATTGTACTAATCACAATTGGTTGACAAATCCAGTTAATGTTGACAAAATATTTGTAATCGACTCATTATTTATTATTGATTAATTACTCATTTTTAATTTTTTGTCAATACATTTAATTAATATAGTAATTAGTTTATTTAATATTTATATTTCACATTAAAATTAGTTGATTACATTTTTAGGCCTGGCTGGGCCCAAGGACTGGACTGGCCCGGCCTAAGAACTGGCCTGACCTGACCCAAAGTCTGGCCCGGCTTAGCCTACAGGCCTAGCCCGGCCTAGCCTACAGGCCTCAAAAGGCCAGACTTTGATCGAGAAGCCTGACCTACAGGCCCAAAAGTCAAAGTCTGACCTGGCCTGGTCAACGGCAGGCTGGACCAGTCCGCCCTACTATGCATGTCTACGTTATAGCCGCTGCCTCTTCCTATCGCTCTGGTTCGTAATCGCCAGAAGATGGAAGAAATAAAATATATGGGATGAAAGGGGAAAAGAAAAAGAAGAGGAACACAGACTGATTGTTGCTACTGATCTGTTAAGGTAATATCTTCATCAAATTACACTTTACACCCCAAGGTTTCATTAAAATTTTAAAATACCCCTTGCACTTTAAAATTTTTACATATTCACCACTAGGCTTTTATAATTTTACACTTTAACCCCTGAAGTTTCATTAATTTCACCTTAGCCCCTGTACTTTCATTTTTTACATAGCCCCTGCAGCTTTATTACTTTTTAGTTTAGTCCTTGTAAAAAAAGAAGGAAAAAGAGAATTATATATATTTATTTATTTATTTATTTGCAGAAATCATGGTTAACGTCGAAGAAGAGAACACTAGACTTGAAAGTTACATGTTACAACAAGATGAACGCCTTAAACGCATTGAAGATTCAGTTGCCACATTGACGGCTTCAGCTACAATAATTGCAGCAAAAATTGATATCCTCACGGAACGCATAGGTAAAGGACAAGAGGATGATATGAGAGTTCTACAACAGTAGGGACCTAATTTCCACCATACGTCAGATCCTAAATTAAATACAGTAGATAGAGGAGCCAAGTTAGACGCTAGTGACTTCAACAGAGATCAAGACCCAAAATCATTTTTTGATTGGATTCAAAGTTTGGAGAGTTTCTTCAGTTGGTACGAACTATCTGATGAAAAAAAACTTTTCTTTGCTGATGTAAAGTTAAAAGGGACAAGCTAGTATTTGATGGGATCATCATCAACAGAATTTATACACCGTTGCACGAAGGTAGGAGGATATGAAAGCTGCTATGACACGACGGTGTATGCCTCCAGATTACAAGCAAAGAGCATGTTTACAGTTGACGAAATTTGTGGAAAGAAGTAAATCTGTAGCAGAGTACACATCTACAATCTACAGTTTGGTTACAAGGTTAGAATTTTCATGGATTGAAGATGTTTTAATCTCCATGTACCGTCGGAAATTGAATCGCAAGATCACTAGTGAGGTAGTTTCTGAAAAAATTCTGCTCTTGGATGATGCTGTTCAGGTTGCTAACCAAGTGAAAGATACCTGGAGGAGAAATTCTGCTAGGCCTCCAGTACCAGTGCAAACTCGAAGTGAGAGGACTTTTGTGGAGCCTCTTAGAAGCAGGCCAGCAGAGAGGCCATTTACAAATTCTTCAACTGCTAGCACTGTTTCCTTATTTACCCCTAAACATCAACTCTCTCTAATCCTCTCTCATCTTTCCAAGTCTATTTTTTCTCTCTTTTAATTTATCCATATTGGATTATTCTCTTTCTCTCTCTTGTTCCTAATTGATTTTAGAGAGAGAAGTACCCGCATTAGATTAGGAGTAGCTATTTTTTCTCTCTTTTAATTCATCCATATTGAATAAGGGTATTTTAGTCTGTGAATTATTTTTTACTCGTATTACAGCTATTTAATAGCTTCCTTAATTCCTATGCAAAAACCTTAAACGTCACATGTTAAGGAATGGAGCGAGTATTAAATAAGCCAAGTAAACAAGGAAAACCCATGTGACTGTTAAGAGCAAACAACAAAACTTATCAGAACAAAAACAAGTACCATCTTGAAGGGCAGCCATGACTTCTGGATCTTTAAATGCTGACATCAATTCAGGGTCCTAGTCAAATTAAAAATAGGATAAAAGAAATTAAAACAGTATTAAATACCAGGTATAACCAAGCTCAATAAGCACACAAGATTGTGTAAAAGTGTGATGAAAAAGTTAGGGGTCATTAGACCATTAAATCCACAAGGTAAAATACAGTTGATAACATATGGGAAAAGGAAATCAGATCTATACTATGTCATACTTACATTTAATATTTTGCTATAGTCAATGTTGCCAGGCATACCACCAGGCGTAGCACCAGGTGTACCCCCAGGCATACCACTAGGCATACCCGCAGGCATACCCCCAGGAAAGCCGCCAGGCATGCCACCAGGAAACCCAGGCATGCCACCGGGAAAACCAGGCATGCCACCTGGGAATCCACCCGGCATGCCTCCAGAGCCTCTACTTGATGATGCCTTTTCTTGCTTCTTGGCCTTTTCATATGCAGCCTGGTACGGGATTACATTAATAAACTAGCCAAACAAAGGCATACAACTGACTTCAGAAGAGGAATGAAAAGATCTCACCTGAGCTTCAGCTTTGCGACGTTGTCTTTCACGTTCTGCTTTCTTGTCATCTCGTTCTTTACGCAACCTGTCATATTTCCTACGGTGCTCCTCAATTTTGTGAGCATTGGGTTCGACCTGTATAGTCCAAAAATTGAAGTAACATAGTATCACTGTTTTGAGATTAACACGTCTCAAGGGGAAAAAAACATAATGATATACAAATAGGTTTAACATTGAAATTGTTAATGAATATGAAGGCCAACCTTCTTTAGTACAGAGCTTATCTCCTCATCATAGTCTATGTTTGAAGCTACGTGGAGATCCTTTGCAGCCTCTTCCCACTGACCAAGCAATGCTCGTGCCATTCCTCTAGATTTGTAGCCCTTAGCGGAATCGGGATTAATCTGCGACAGGAATTGTCAAATACATGTGACCACAGATTGACGAATCTAAAATTACATTGCGAAAAATCTTCCATTATAACAAAATTTTAATTAAAATACAAACAGCCCTTAGAATATATATATATATTTAGTAACAATGTGTACTAAATATGTTCAACCATGTCCAGAAAACAAAAAGGAAATAAAAGATGGTCAATACTTAGCACATCCGGAAGTCACTACACAAAATCTGCATTAGTATAGGCATCTATGACGCACATGCATATCAATGCCAACGACAATGCATGTGTATGCATGCCAGTAAATTATCCTACCATCAATAGAACATGCAGCAAATGTGGAATGCCTAACAATGTCGCAAAGGAAAACATTCATGTAAATACTTAGCAATGTATGAGCATGCATGCTGATAATCATATCATCTTCATTTAGGAATCCCTTTTACAGAAAAATACGCTTCCTCAATTGATCATAAAAATGATGACAATTCACAAGTGAGTAAATCAAGAAAACTAAGAATGACCTGTAGAGCCGCATCAGCATCTCGGATAGCAGCATTTGGTTTCTTCATTTTGATGTATACAGTAGCTGTAAAACATTGAACGAGCACAATAAACTATTGAATATATACTATTAAATTTTTGCTTGAAAGGAATTTAGAATCAAGTTTACCTCTAGTGGCATACATGATAGCTGACGTAGGGTTGAGCAAAATAGCTTGTGTAAGATGCTCAATTGCTTCATCAAGATTACCTGAACAATACATAATAAGATTAGGCACGCATAACATAAAACATTAATATATCTGTACATAATCACAAGCTTATAAAAGTCAAAAGTCTATATTTAGATTCTTTTGGAGAAGCGGTGGCATAAAGGCGCATTTAATTTCAAGATTTGTGTTTTAGAGTGTTTAATAAGAATATTTTTAACCTTTATGCTTTTGGTAGACGCTGAAGTTTAATACTTTTTCTAGTTACCAAGATATCATTATAAAGTGCTTGTAAAATAATTTATCAATAACGAAATGATTCCCAATAAACAAAGGTCGTCATACAAGTATATTGAAAAAAGAGTTTCGTATAAAGCACTTGTACACGTATATACGTGAACAAATAAAGAGTTTCGCATACAGCACTTTTTCCCATATACACCATACACGTAAAGCAAAATACCTTCAGAGATGGCTTCCATGGCCTTCCCCTTCGACCCTTGAGAAGCATCGCGGTTTTCATCCGTAACCTCGATAGAAGAATCTCCCATCTAAATCAGTAGAAACCTCGAGCATAAATTTTAACAAAAAAATAAATAAATCAAAATTAACATATTAGCATTAGAAAGGGCAATGCAGGTGAATTGGAGACCTTTTGTGGAGGATCATTATCATGCTCCACAGTTTCACCTTCTAGCTCAACATCAGATTCAACTATCTCAGCCTCCTCTTCTTCATAAACATTTTGTTGAGGAGGCTCTTCTTCCACTTCATCCATGTCATCGTCACTCTCATCGACCACATAAGACTTCTGTAAACCCAATCACGTATATAATAAACCCAAGATCATAACTGTAAATATGAAGGAATTCAAACCAAAACTATACTACCGAATTAGGTTTAAATATGGCTAAATTTTATTTTTATTTTTTTCACATATATTCTCCCCAACAAAAACTCAGATAAAGAGAAGTACCGATTTTTGCTCTCCAGGCTTGTAAGCAGATGGAGGAAGCTTAGCATCAAGACTGAAACAAAAACAAAAACAAATAAAAAAAAAAATCAAACTGTAAACACTAAAAATAACAAATTTCAAACGAGCAAAAGAGATATTAGATGCTAATGTTACCTTTCGAGATAGTCTCTGAAGAAGGAGAGAGAAGGATCGCTGAGAATGGATGGATTGGATTTGCACTGTTCGATAAATTGCTTTAATTGGCTCAATTTTGCAGCATCCATGGCTAAGGGTTTAGGGTTTCACTGAATTGAAGAAGACGATTGATCTTCTTTTGTTGTTTTTTAAGGGGAAATGAGCAAAAAGACTTGTAATGGACCACCTGAAACTGATTTGGGTGCTTCTAGTAGCTTCCAAATTAATACATACAGATAAGATCAAACATTTCTCTCCGCTTAGAAAGGGTGAATTTTGGTAGATTTTAATGGGCCAGTCATAAATACTCTTGTTGTTGTTGCTGGGTAGCCCAATTAATTGGATCAAAATCTTTGTGGTGGAATAAGGTGTATATCTTCTTTTCGTATCAATTGAGAATTTTGTCTAAGTATCGATTCTTCTGAATGGCTAAAAACTAATAAGTTTTCATGAATTTTTTGTTTTAATTAATTAAGTACAAAATTTTCAATTTAAACTTTAAAATCAATAGAGAATTTATTTTGCTTATATTTGTTGACAGACATTAGTTGACTCTTTATTCTTTAATGTGACATTTTTTCAGAAAAAAAAATGACATGGCACGTAAAAAGAAATGAGAGAAGGGTAAGAAAGTAAACTCACAAATAAATAATTAATAAAACAAAGTTAATAAATGATTCTCCTTCACTCAATTATCAATCCAGAAACCCAAATCCGAAAAATCCAGATTCACCATCATCAACCTCTCAACATCATCTCCTTCAATTGAAAATTCTAAAAACAATTCATATAATCCTAATAAGTCTCCGTAAATCAAACTAAAATATATTTAGTGAAGAAAATTAAATCTAGAAAGCTGGCTATATCTATGAATAAGCGCGCGCCCACATTGTAACACTCCATGTGTATATAAGAATTCAAAGTGCTATAATTAATACATTCAGTCATAATCTTTTAAGTGAATCTGTGGTGTGGTCAATTAAGATAACTCAAGAAGATATTATTGAGAAAGAGCATAAAAATTTCTCACATACAGGATTCCCAAGGAAGAAAGAGAGCTTCTCTCCTCCTTGCTTTCATGCATAACAGACTAACAAGCGTCACACACACTTACCAAAAATGCCTAAAAAATTATTACAAATTTAGTTTTCAACGTCATTTATCTCTTTGAATTAGTCCAAAATAATTCTTTTAGAATTGAAGAAATTTTAAGACCAACTTATTTATTTATATTTTTGTCATTTTTGATCTAGGTAATCAACTTTTGACAAATTTTGAAAAACCAAAGATGAATCCTAGTTATCTTATTCAACTTGTGAGGGCAAAATATTCTCCACCTAACATGAATTTTTCAATATTGTAGTAATCACAAAAATAAAATTGTTTTAATAATCTGAATAATTTAAGTAAACAAAATATGTAATCAAATTTAAATAAGCACCATAAATTTTTTCTTAGGAAAAAAATATATTGCCTTTGTTTCAAAATACATATATGAGTATTATAAATTGTCTAAAAATGTACTAATTAATTATAAGATTTATGTGTACTTTCTGAACTAGCATGAATCAAAAGGGAGAAACAAAAAGTAACATAAAGATGTAAATTTATAGATCAAGAATTACATTACTCTGTTCGCATTTTGCAATAATAGAGGCCGAGTCTGACACTACTTAATGAATCAATCTAGTGCCCAGCAAAAAAAAAAAAGAAAAAAAGCCAAGTCAACAGGAAATGGCTCCATTTAATAGCAATAGATATCCCGAAGAAGAAACCCTTTTAATAAAGCATCATAGAAATGCAAATCAATAACAAGCCAAATATCCCAGTCGTCGATGCAGTCCTCCTCCTGCCCACGTTGTTCTTAGGTGGTGATCCTCCTGTAAAATAAAATATAAACAGATTGTCTAAGCAAGCATGCGTGTTTGCTTGATCTTGCTCTTTCTTGTCTTATATACAAGACTAGAAAAAAGATGATAAAAAGGTCAACACAGAATTTTTATTCGGAATCTGTCAAATTCAGAATAGTCAATAGTGCATTACCCTTGTAGCTTAATTCTAACACTACTAAGGCTCTGTCGTATGATAGACTCCATGGTACATTTTTGAGTGAGGTGATCGTCGCTTAAATCGTTTTAGCAATAGTTGTATTGGTGGAACACTAACGATAATCTCACGCAATCGTGTCGTGAAATTTATTATTGTATGGCCGTTAACGAATTAAAAACCAGTGTCAAAAACTTGATATTTTAACAAGCTCAACTTACAAATTATTATACCCAAATGTACTTACGTAGTCCACTATAAATAAACTATGTAAAGATGGACAATTGAATACATAGAATTCTATAGGAAGTGAAAAACATTACCTGATTGTGGTAATGGGGATGATGTTGGACCTGGAAAAAAATTTAAAAGGGTTAATTATATGTTACATTAAATATCATCAAATTCATAATTCGACTCTCAAAATATTTGGGCTTACAATTTACAACACAAAGTACTTAATTTTATACAATTTAGCTCCCGAATTCAGATTTCGCCCAAAATTAACAGGAATACACAAATTATCGGCCAAAAATTTTTCTGTATATGATTTGACTTAAAAATATGTTACACCAAGTATCATCGAATTCATAATTCGGCCCCCAAAATATTTGGACTTATAATTTACTACATAAAATATCTAATTTCATACAATATAGCCCCCAAATTCAGATTCAGGCAAAAATTGGTTAGGATACCTAAATTGCCGATAAGTAGCGACTATTATTAAGTCGTTTATCCATCAAGGTATGGATCTGGTGTAACAAAAGTATAATTAGCCCTAAAAAAAAGAGACCACCAACATAAAAAAATAAAATAAAACATATTCGTTCTCTCTCCTCACCATCTCATTCCTCTGCATCTTCTCTTCGCTGACCTGCGCCTCTCACTAACCAACAACATCAACCCTTCAATTTTGGTATCACCATTGATCATCATAAAGAAACCATCATCATATTGTGGATATCAAAAAGTAACAAGCTGAACATCAAATTGGTCTTATCTATTGATGAGCTTATGGCAAATTAGGGATAGGATTTTAAAGGATTGGTACATGACCGCGGGAAGGAGATGTTGGGTCACACGACAACAATAGTTGGATCATAAATCATTGGTTGTACCAGTGATTGTGGCACTTGTAAACAGGGTTGTTAAATAAGGCAAATTTCACAATAAATTTAGGAGAAACTTGTCGCCATTAATGGCGATGACAGGATCTACAATGTTGAAAGAAGATGAAAACTATTGAGATAAGTGTTTGGGACGTCGTTTGGTGTAAGGTGCAGGAAACCATTATTTTTGCTACTACGCGAGATGGAGACGACAATTATGGAGGAGCAGTGGTAGGGATGTACTGAATGGTCGGGGAAGCAGATGATTTTTTTTTCTTTTTTTTTATATATAAAAATTAATTATGCTTTGATTTTAATTAGTGTTTAGGTAGTTGTTTAAGCATACTGTATATTTTTTATTTGTTTGCTACAGGTAAACATTAAAAAAAAAAGACCTTTTGCTAGTTATCCACTTGTATAATTTTATTTATTTATTAATATAAAAATTGCACTCAAACGTTCACATCATCATATACGATAGCCATGTAAGCAACGCCGTTAATTTTTAAAACGAAAAATTAAGAAATCACTAGTTTAAAATATATTTGTAAGACCCCGAATTTTATGAAATACAAAATTTAATTTTTCTTCATATATATATTTTTTTGAAACAGTAAGTGGTTAAATCGATAAAGTTAAAAGTTAAGGATGTTATGTGCAAATTTTATTTTGTCGGACAATATTCGCTTTGTCGGGGAATATTCGTTTGGTCGGGAAATATTCGTTTGGTCCGACGGCGCCGAAATAACAAATTATTGGTGGACCCCACAACGGAATATTTGTCGGATATAGAAAACGACAGAAATAACCTTTTTAAATAAAAATAGTCAACGGAACTGTTAAAATACCGGTGATAAAAGAATAGTAGCATACGGTAGTTATTGGTATTTTCTGTAGCACTCGGTACTCTACAGTAACACACGGTATTGCATAGTGTCTCATATTTTTGGTCTGATAATTGACACCGTAACTGTTACGCATCATTTCATCGATAATTGTCACTGCATAATATTTTATATTATCAATTCAATAATTGTTGTTACACAGTATTTTGCATTATTGATTTAATAATTGTCATTACACTGTATTTTATATCATTGAGTCAATAATTGTTGTTGCACTATTTTTAAAATTATTGAACCTAATAATTGTCACAGTAACATATGCACAGTAATTCACATTATTGAATCAATAATTGTCATTACACAGTAACGTATGCTTTATTTTACATTATTGTTATCTCTATTATGATGTTATTTAAACAGTTGTATTTCATTAATTTATTGACTTGATATCTAAGAGCTAACTATACTGTATTTATAACAATTAGTCATAATAATTGAATTGATAAAGTTATTTGTTTATAATATAAAGTTAGGTGATTATTAGGTGATATGAAATGAATGGTGTAGATTAAAGTGTGAATTATTATTGAATAATTGAATTGATTTGTTTATAATATAAAGTTAGGTGGTTATTAGGTGATATGAAATGAATGGTGTAGATTAAAGTGTGAATTATTGTTGAATAATTAAATTGATTTGTTTATAATATAAAGTTAGGTGATTATTAGGTGATATGAAATGAATGGTGTAGATTAAAGATAATATAATATTTGAAATGGATGGTGTAGATTAAAAGATGATCTTTAAATGAATGGTTTAGATTAAATGAATGATAAGATTTTTGGCTATAAATAGAAGCCTTAACTTAAGGATTTTTCATAAACTTCCTTACTTGTTCTTTCTTTCTCTCTCTAAATACTTCTTGTGAAAGTTCTCTCTAAGTGTGCTTAAGTCATCTTGAGTATTTGTGAAGATCTATAAGTATACGTATACTGTTCAAGTTAATCAACCTCATTTAAATCAATATCCAGTCACGTGTTGAGGTAAGGGATACCATCTTTTTCATCTTCCATTATTCAAACGTACTATGGTAAGGGATACCATCTTTTTCATCTTCCATTATTCAAACGTACTATGGTAAGGGATACCATCTTTTTCATCTTCCATTATTCAAACGTACTATGGTAAGGGATACCATCTTTTTCATCTTCCATTATTCAAACATACTATGGTAAGGGATTATCATTATTTGATTCTCGATAATAATATTGTTTCTTCCTTACTCATAAGACGTGCCTTTTATTTCCATGTATTAAATTGTGGGAATAACCTTACGGAGCGGATTGCCGCCTGTTGGTGAATAACCTTTCGTATTCATTCATTATTAATCTCTGAGAATAACCTTACGGAGCGGATTGCCGCCTGTTTGGTGAATAACTCTTTGTACTCAAATTCTATTAAATTGTGGGAATAACCTTATGGAGCGGATTGCCGCCTGTTGGTGAATAACCCTTTGTATTAATTTCTTTCACCTTTTGTTAATCAAACCTGCTACGGTAAGGGATATTATTTTCTTTCATACTCCTAAATCGAAATTTATTATGGAACTATTGCTTCTATAATTCCTGAAAATATTATATGTTCCATAATAGTTGAACTTCATTATTTCAACTGAACCTTCCTATTTACGTGAACCTTTCTATTGAATTGTAACCGTTATTCTGAACTGTGGATCTTGAATTTCACTCCACATCATGTTGACAATTTGGACATTATTTGAATCTGCACAAAGTAAACTTCCGATACTTATTGTTATCCTATTTCTTCTGTTCATCATTTATATCATTCTAATCATCCAAAAATCAAGCTGTTGTGAATATCTGTGGCCGGGGGCACAGATGTGATATATTTGTTGAACAGATGATAGGTTAAAGGCGATATAATAGGTTAAAGGCGATACATCTGTTCGGTGTCTTTTATGGCACGTGGTGAATGTTCTCTTTGGCCCGTAGTGCAAAGATGAACTGTTGTTTGGTATGATTATGACCAAAGGCTGAATCTGGTATAATCATGACCGTTGGTGCTATATTGAATATCTTTGGCCCGTAGTACAAAGATGAACTGTTGATGTGCATGATTATGATCAGGAACTGTGAATTTGTATTATCTTGACTAATGATATTTCAGATGATAAAAGTTGATGATGTTTTTCCTAAAAAGAGAACCGAGTGGACATTATAGTCTGCATTATTCTTCTAATAGATTACTCATTCCGCTGCTATTATTGATCTGAACGTTGTTTAAGAATTTAACTGCAGTTTTTGATATAAACCTTGTAGTCTATTGTATTCTATCAAGAACTCAACTGTTGAAGACTAATGATAATTTATTCGTCATTATCTTAGTCATGATATTCTTTACTGGGCTATTTGAGCTCACCCTTTCTTTTGTTCCATTGTTTTTCAACAGGAGATGAAAACATAACAGGGTCTAGTCGGGGAATGGAGTGAGGGTCCGAGGAATAGTTATCATAGTCTTCACGTTTTGTAAAATAGTGTGGCAATAATAGTGAAGACTTAGTTGTGTATTATTATACACTGTATTGTTGTACGTTGTGCTTTGTTGTAATAATTTTGTTGTAGTATTTTGACGACTCAAGTTTGGGCTGTGTGGGCCCAGATTTGGGGGCGTCACAGTTGGCATCAGAGCTTAGGGATATGGTCTTTAATGGAGATCTGGGGTTAGAACTAGGAGGGGAGAGACGAATAGAATCAATCACTAGTGTGTCCTACCTAAATTAGATTTATTTTTTATCTAATGAATCGATTTGAATGTAGGAACATGAAGAGATGAGTCAGTTTATTTGAACTAACATTTATTTTGTGACCACAGTTAATTATGGCATCTGGAAATCAGGAGGTTAACTATGAAATTACCGAAACAAATGTAGCTGCAAAACAAGAGGCGACGAATAATCTTCTTACAAACTCGGAGTTGAATCATTTGCCTAAGGCAAAAATTATGCGTGTTCTATCCAGTAAGGATGAAGGTGAAAGCTCTGCTACAGTCGTTCCAGATCCATTCTTAGAAGCAATTAAAGGAAGTAACGAACTTGCGGAAATTATTGCCTTTAATTTACTCACTAATTGGGAGAGTGATATCACCTGGTTATGCTCTATAACAAAGGATCATAATATATGGACTTTTCATATTAGTCTTTGGGATTTATGGTGTTCCAGCTATGATTTTCAAGATTATTTAAAAATGATGTTTCTATACTTTTGGGCGTTACAATTTAGAGGAATTCAGGTTAAGTTAGTCACTATCGTGGAAACTGCAGTCTATCGAAAATACTATTTTAATGGAAATCATTGGTACCTTACTACTGATGAAGTTGATGAACCCGAGAAACAGTTTGCTAGAAAATTATTCAGTGGTATTCCCATGGTTGAAATACGTGAAGATCCGAATGAAGTATTCGGGATTCGATTTGACGATAACAGTCAAGAAACCGAATGAGGTGATAACCGGTAAGCTATTCATAAATTCTCGTGAAGTCTACGCTTTGTTAGATACTGGCTCTACCCATTCTTTTATCTCACCTGCATGTGCTCAGCGTTTAAACTTAACTCCTGAAAATTTGGACTTTGACTTATCAGTTGAAACCCCATTAGGAGAAATGACCATTACATCTACTGTCTATAAATCTTGCCTAGTTCAAATCAACAACCTCACATTACCTGTTGACCTTATTTCTTTGGAGATGCATGAATTTGATGTGATTTTAGGAATTGATTGGTTAACTACCCATCATGCTAAAATTGATTGTTTTCATAAGATTATTAGTTTTCATATTCCTAATCAACCTGTCATGCAAATTCAAGCAACTAAACCATTGAAATCTATAACTGTTATTTCTAGCCATAAAGCCATTCGTTTATTGAAAAACGGATGTCAAGCCTTTTTAGCTCATGTCACTGATTTGAACAAAAATACGTCAAACTTGAATGATATTCCCATTGTTAATGAGTTTCCTGACGTTTTTCCTGAAGAACTTCCTGGCTTACCCCCAAACCGTGAAATTGAATTTTATATTGATCTTGAACCCGGTACCAAGTCCATTTCCAAAGCTCCATACCGAATGACTCCCATTGAACTTCAAGAGTTAAAAAACCAACTACAGGAATTGTTGGATACCGGTTTCATTCGTCCGAGTGCATCACCTTGGGGTGCTCCTGTTCTATTTGTGAAGAAGAAAGACGGGAGTATGAGATTGTGCATTGACTATCGAGAATTGAACCATGTCACCATCAAGAACAGGTACCCGTTACCTCGGATTGATGACATGTTTGATCAATTGCAAGGCGCTCAACATTTCTCAAAGATTGATCTCCGTTCTGGATATCATCAGTTAAAGGTTAAAGCTGAGGACATTCCAAAGACTGCTTTCAGAACTCGTTATGGGCATTATGAGTTCTTAGTCATGCCTTTTGGACTAACTAATGCTCCTGCAGCTTTCATGGACATGATGAACCGGATATTCAAGGAACATTTGGATCATTTTGTGGTTGTCTTTATTGATGACATCCTCATATACTCCAAGAGTCGCGAGGATCATGAACAACACCTGAGATTGATACTACAAAAGCTCCGTGAAAACAAATTATATGCCAAGTTGAAGAAATGTGAGTTCTGGCTTGAGGAGGTCGCGTTTCTTGGGCATGTGATTTCTAGTCAAGGAATATCAGTCGATCCTGCGAAGATTGAAACGGTACTAAATTGGGAACAACCCAAAACAGTAACCGAAGTCCGAAGTTTTCTGGGTCTAGCTGGTTATTATCGGAGATTCGTAGAAGGATTTTCTCGAATCGCCACTCCATTAACGCAGCTTACTCGGAAAAGCACAAAATTCATATGGAGCGAGGAATGCGAGAAAAGTTTCCAAGAACTCAAGAAGAGACTGGTTTCAGCTCCTGTTCTGACCATACCATCAGGATCAGGAGAATTTGTTATCTACAGCGATGCTTCTGGCAAAGGTCTAGGCTGTGTCCTTATGCAACATGGAAATGTTATAGCCTACGCCTCTCGACAACTCAAAGATTATGAGAAAAATTATCCTACTCATGATCTAGAGTTGGCAGCAGTCGTTTTCGCGTTGAAGATCTGGAGACACTACTTGTACGAAGAAAAAGTGGATATCTATACGGATCATAAAAGTCTCAAGTATTTCTTCACCCAGAAGGAACTCAACATGCGACAACGACGTTGGCTTGAGCTGTTAAAGGATTATGACCACACAATCCAGTATCACCCGGGAAAGGCGAACGTTGTAGCTGACGCTTTGAGCAGAAAATCTTATGCAAGTACAAGTGCACTGCTGACAACACAAAAGTGTATTTTGTACGACTTGCAAAAGATGGAGATAGAGCTAAAGACACCAGGGACCCACTCGAAGATTGCTCACGTGCAAGTAGAACCAACTTTAATCGATAAAATTAAAGCTGCTCAAGCTACCGATCCGGAACTGATAAACATGATAAAGAAAGTACAAGAAGGTGACATTCCCGAAGTAAGAATCGACGAGAAAGGAATACTTCGAGTCAACTCTCGACTCTGTGTTCCTAACGATCCTGAATTAAAGCATAAAATCATGATGGAGGCACACAACACGCCGTTTGCAATCCACCCAGGAGGTACCAAGATGTATCGAGATCTTCGACATACATTTTGGTGGAACAATATGAAAAGAGAGATTGCGGAGTTTATCTCAAGGTGCCTAACTTGTCAACGTGTCAAGGCAGAGCATCAAGTTCCTAAAGGTCCATTACAATCACTTGAAGTTCCCGAATGGAAGTGGGAACACATCAATATGGACTTCGTGACGTGTCTTCCAAAAGTTTCTCAAGGCTTAGATGCAATTTGGGTGATCGTAGACAGATTGACCAAATCTGCTCATTTCTTGCCTATACGAGAAAACTTTTCACTTGAACGTCTTGCCGGTATGTACATAAATGAGATCGTGAGATTGCATGGCATGCCAGTTTCCATAGTTTCTGATCGAGATCCTAGATTCACTTCACGCTTTTAGATCAGTCTACAAAAAGCTATGGGCACTGAACTACGTTTTAGTTCTGCATACCATCCTCAAACGGACGGACAATCGGAAAGGACGATCCAGACCCTCGAATATCTTTTGAGACTTTGTGTATTAGACTTCAAAGGAAGTTGGGATAAGTACTTGCCGTTGGTGGAATTTTCTTACAACAACAGTTACCAAGCAAGCATAGGCATGGCTCCATTCGAGGCATTGTATGGAAGGAAGTGTCGCTCTCCAATATGTTGGAATGAGGTAGGAGAAGCAAAATTGTTGGGACCCGAGTTGGTACGCTTGACGACCGAAAAGATCCAAATGATCCGACAACGAATACAGACCGCACAAGAACGACAAAAGAGTTATGCTGATCTTCATCGGAGAGACGAAAGTTTCAACGTCGGAGATCATGTATTCTTACGTGTTTCTCCATGAAAAGGGGTTACGAGATTCGGAAAGAGAGGAAAGCTCAACCCTCGATTTATTGGCCCATTTGAAATCCTCGATCGAATAGGAACCGTAGCCTACAGACTAGCCCTACCACCAAGTATGTCTCGCATCCATAACGTTTTTCACATATCTATGTTACGTAAATATGTGAAGGACCCAAACCACGTCATTGAGTTAGAACTAGACGTTATAGCAGATGATTTAACATACGAGGAGGTACCTGTTAAGATCCTGGATAAGAAGGAGCAGATCCTACGCTCAAAGGTTATACCTCAAGTTAAGGTTTTATGGAGGAACCAAGATACTGAGGAAATGACCTGGGAGCTAGAATCTGAGATGAAATCTAAGTATCCTTACCTCTTCGATATGTCAGGTACGTCAATTTCGGGGACGAAATTTCATAAGGAGGGGAGGTTGTAAGACCCCGAATTTTATGAAATACAAAATTTAATTTTTCTTCATATATATATTTTTTTGAAACAGTAAGTGGTTAAATCGATAAAGTTAAAAGTTAAGGATGTTATGTGCAAATTTTATTTTGTCGGACAATATTCGCTTTGTCGGGGAATATTCGTTTGGTCGGGAAATATTCGTTTGGTCCGACGGCGCGAAAATAACAAATTATTGGTGGACCCCACAACGGAATATTTGTCGGATATAGAAAACGACAGAAATAACCTTTTTAAATAAAAATAGTCAACGGAACTGTTAAAATACCGGTGATAAAAGAATAGTAGCATACGGTAGTTATTGGTATTTTCTGTAGCACTCGGTACTCTACAGTAACACACGGTATTGCATAGTGTCTCATATTTTTGGTCTGATAATTGACACCGTAACTGTTACGCATCATTTCATCGATAATTGTCACTGCATAATATTTTATATTATCAATTCAATAATTGTTGTTACACAGTATTTTGCATTATTGATTTAATAATTGTCATTACACTGTATTTTATATCATTGAGTCAATAATTGTTGTTGCACTGTTTTTAAAATTATTGAACCTAATAATTGTCACAGTAACATATGCACAGTAATTCACATTATTGAATCAATAATTGTCATTACACAGTAACGTATGCTTTATTTTACATTATTGTTATCTCTATTATGATGTTATTTAAACAGTTGTATTTCATTAATTTATTGACTTGATATCTAAGAGTTAACTATACTGTATTTATAACAATTAGTCATAATAATTGAATTGATAAAGTTATTTGTTTATAATATAAAGTTAGGTGATTATTAGGTGATATGAAATGAATGGTGTAGATTAAAGTGTGAATTATTATTGAATAATTGAATTGATTTGTTTATAATATAAAGTTAGGTGATTATTAGGTGATATGAAATGAATGGTGTAGATTAAAGTGTGAATTATTGTTGAATAATTAAATTGATTTGTTTATAATATAAAGTTAGGTGATTATTAGGTGATATGAAATGAATGGTGTAGATTAAAGATAATATAATATTTGAAATGGATGGTGTAGATTAAAAGATGATCTTTAAATGAATGGTTTAGATTAAATGAATGATAAGATTTTTGGCTATAAATAGAAGCCTTAACTTAAGGATTTTTCATAAACTTCCTTACTTGTTCTTTCTTTCTCTCTCTAAATACTTCTTGTGAAAGTTCTCTCTAAGTGTGCTTAAGTCATCTTGAGTATTTGTGAAGATCTATAAGTATACGTATACTGTTCAAGTTAATCAACCTCATTTAAATCAATATCCAGTCACGTGTTGAGGTAAGGGATACCATCTTTTTCATCTTCCATTATTCAAACGTACTATGGTAAGGGATACCATCTTTTTCATCTTCCATTATTCAAACATACTATGGTAAGGGATTATCATTATTTGATTCTCGATAATAATATTGTTTCTTCCTTACTCATAAGACGTGCCTTTTATTTCCATGTATTAAATTGTGGGAATAACCTTACGGAGCGGATTGCCGCCTGTTGGTGAATAACCTTTCGTATTCATTCATTATTAATCTCTGAGAGTAACCTTACGGAGCGGATTGCCGCCTGTTTGGTGAATAACTCTTTGTACTCAAATTCTATTAAATTGTGGGAATAACCTTACGGAGCGGATTGCCGCCTGTTGGTGAATAACCCTTTGTATTAATTTCTTTCACCTTTTGTTAATCAAACCTGCTACGGTAAGGGATATTATTTTCTTTCATACTCCTAAATCGAAATTTATTATGGAACTATTGCTTCTATAATTCCTGAAAATATTATATGTTCCATAATAGTTGAACTTCATTATTTCAACTGAACCTTCCTATTTACGTGAACCTTTCTATTGAATTGTAACCGTTATTCTGAACTGTGGATCTTGAATTTCACTCCACATCATGTTGACAATTTGGACATTATTTGAATCTGCACAAAGTAAACTTCCGATACTTATTGTTATCTTATTTCTTCTGTTCATCATTTATATCATTCTAATCATCCAAAAATCAAGCTGTTGTGAATATCTGTGGCCGGGGGCACAGATGTGATATATTTGTTGAACAGATGATAGGTTAAAGGCGATATAATAGGTTAAAGGCGATACATCTGTTCGGTGTCTTTTATGGCACGTGGTGAATGTTCTCTTTGGCCCGTAGTGCAAAGATGAACTGTTGTTTGGTATGATTATGACCAAAGGCTGAATCTGGTATAATCATGACCGTTGGTGCTATATTGAATATCTTTGGCCCGTAGTACAAAGATGAACTGTTGATGTGCATGATTATGATCAGGAACTGTGAATTTGTATTATCTTGACTAATGATATTTCAGATGATAAAAGTTGATGATGTTTTTCCTAAAAAGAGAACCGAGTGGACATTATAGTCTGCATTATTCTTCTAATAGATTACTCATTCCGCTGCTATTATTGATCTGAACGTTGTTTAAGAATTTAACTGCAGTTTTTGATATAAACCTTGTAGTCTATTGTATTCTATCAAGAACTCAACTGTTGAAGACTAATGATAATTTATTCGTCATTATCTTAGTCATGATATTCTTTACTGGGCTATTTGAGCTCACCCTTTCTTTTGTTCCATTGTTTTTCAACAGGAGATGAAAACATAACAGGGTCTAGTCGGGGAATGGAGTGAGGGTCCGAGGAATAGTTATCATAGTCTTCACGTTTTGTAAAATAGTGTGGCAATAATAGTGAAGACTTAGTTGTGTATTATTATACACTGTATTGTTGTACGTTGTGCTTTGTTGTAATAATTTTGTTGTAGTATTTTGACGACTCAAGTTTGGGCTGTGTGGGCCCAGATTTGGGGGCGTCACAATATTTGTCAGTTAAATAATGTGAATGTAACAAAAAAAAGAAAATAAAAATAAAAATAAAACATTTGTATTTTGTAAGAGCATTTGAGTAGAAAATAAATATTCAAATGAGATTATTTATTAATATTTGAAATATTTTCTTCAGATTAGTTATTATTGTTAATATAAATTGCTTTTAGAAATATATTAGTTTTGGGATAGTTGTATTTAGAAATATGTTAATTTGGGGTTAGTTATATTTATAAGTATTTTAATTTTTGTTAAATTGTATTTAGAAGTAATTTAATTTTTTTAATGAAGTCAAATCATATCTGAATATTTTAAGAGCCGAATTATGAATTTGGTGATACTTGATGTAATACAAGTGTAATTGACGTGTATATTTATATGGTCAAATGGTATAAAACACTGACGATCAACTCGTAGTCATGGATAGGTCGGGTATTTTGACCAATTTTGGCCGAAATTTGTTTTCGAGAGTTAAATTGTATGAAATTAATTACTTCATGTAGTAAATTGTAAGCCAAATATTTTTGGGCTGAATTATAAATTTAACAATACTTGGTATAATATATGTGTCATTAATCCAATTTAAAATATAAAAATTAGTTAGGGCTACCATTCAATAATATACTAATGAATTGTAAAATACAAGTACATATTAGAAAAATGATAAATAGAGAAAAATAATAAATGTTCTCCATTTATCATTTTTAAGTTTCAAAATATCTTTAATTATCTTCAGTACTATCCTCCTATATCTTGGAACTCATGATGAAAGTAGTTTTTTGTTCGCAAACTATAAACTAAACAGAACAGGGAGAGGAGTGTCATTCCCTTTTCTTTCCTACTGTACTATTTCTTGTTGTTTAGAGCGAGCCGTCACGACAAACCAATTCTAATCAACAAAGTGCTGACAAGTAAGTTTAAGAGTGTTTTTTTTATTTGCGTGTCAGTATCTTATTAGTCTAGAAATAGACTTACTATGAAGTTCACTTCATAGTAACCGGGTTCTTAATATTTGCACGAATGAAACTTTTTTTTATGTAACGGGATCATGTAAAAAATAATTTTATTAATAGTTATTATATTTATTTAATTATAAAAGTGTCCCGCTTTATAAATTTTCTACGTCCGCCCCTAAGCCTGATGACTAAGAATTTTATTACCAAATCTCATGAGATACAACGAAAAGAAACACACTAAAGAGAATTTCTTCCATCAGAAGTGTAACGAGTAGAATCAAATAATAAGAACAGAAAAAGAAATATATATGCATGGAAGTATTTAAAGGAATCAGATGAATTAAAACACATACGAATATATATCTTATGAAAAGGGCAAAAATGGAAGAGAAAGAGACCTGGGCAGGTACTGATATTGCCGGGGATACCGCATAAAGTGGGAAGACCAACGGCCTCAGTCAAATTGATGCCGAAAGATTTTAACAAGCTAGGGTTATTATAGAGATTACAGAGACAGGAAAGCTCTTTGGTCACCGCTTCTTGTAGCGGGTCACAGCATGAAGCCGGTGGCTTGGTTGTGGAGTTGAGGAAACTGGCGCAATCCACCAGTTTTGCTGCGCATGACGGAACTTGCCCTTCCGCCACCCTACTCGCCACCACCGCCACCAATATCACCGCCACCACCAAGCTGTTCATCTTCCTAAAACACCCCATTAATCTCTCTCTGTATCTCTCTAAATTCTGGTCGACAATTTTTCTGGTGGGATTTCGTTTTCTGCCTTTACTTTAAACTCTTGTAGGGAGTACTATTGTAGTCATTTATATAGTTTCTCTTCAATTTATACATGGCTGTGTGTAATTTATTCACGCGGTCTTTCCTTGAATAAAAATTGTCTAATTTATTTAAGTAAAATATTGATATTGTATCTTAGTTAATAAATATTTAGTTATATTATACAATTTTTAAATAAACATAAATTAGTATTGTTTGTTCTGTTGGCTAGTGTACTTGAATTATCATTGGCCGTTGGTATTGTTTGAAATGTCTTCGGACAATTTGGTTTTCATTGGCCGTTGGTATTGTTTGAATAAACATAATATTGTCATAGCAAATAAAAATTTATCGACACAATTTCAATTGTTATAACACTTAATATTTGAGACAATATTTATTGTTATTAATATATTAGTCCATGCGAAACACGAGATTGTGTATTTTTACCAAAATTCAATGCATAAACGCGTTATTGGAAATGTATGGGTAAGCTTTTCGTGGTCTACAAGCGTCAAAGTCTTCTTAGAAGACAAAGCATGAAATTAACCTATTTTTTCGGCCCAGACCAATTCTATATCCCTAGCTGATTTGTCCCAACTTAACTAAAATATTTTTCTTATCTAGTTTAATTTTTCTCAAGCAAGGGGACCACGCTTATGAGAATCTGGAGATTTTTATATTACTTCTCAGTTTTCAGAACTTGTTATTTAAAACCAAAAAGGAAAGGAAAAAGTGATGTATGTATAACATTCATTTTAATTGTTCGATGATCAGCAAGGAAATAAATAAATTTTAAAGCATCTGATTGGTCCGTCTCCATCCACTATATATTACTACTGTGCAAGGATTGTTATCATCAATTTAACAAGCATTAACATTTGGATTTAAGGTGAGAATGTTGCCGACTCCGGCTATACCATTAGAATGATGATTACTTACATTTATATTATCCTTTAGGTTACGGGATGTACAAAAATGGTCAGTCAGTCATTGTAGAAATAAAAAATACTCCCTCTATTTCATGATAAAAGTTTCCTTATTATTATTTTAAATAGTTTTACGTTAAATATCTATTTAGTTTATATAATTTATTTATTTTTATAATAATTTGTCTTTAATATCTTTAGTATTAATTGTTATATTTCTATTTTTTATGCATATTTATAGAGTATCACTAGTCATGTACAGAAAACTATGCAATTAAATAAAAATTTAAATATAAACAATTTTATCATTTTATCATCTTTCTTAATATATATAAAAAGTCAATCATGATTTTTATCCTAAAACTAAAAGAGTATTTTTTATTCCTACATTAACGGTAGACAATATAATATGTGGGTTTAATCAAAAGTATCATTACTATTTTAAATAGTAAAATCCGTATACTTTTGTTCGATGCGTTAAGGAAATAAAATTAACTTTTTCGTAAATTAATAAATGTGTTATTTGACCCTTGGAAAGAAATGTGCCATAACTTGAGCTAACCCCCATATTACATCAAGAAGCATGTTAGATTCGAACCAATATCGATTTCTTGGATGGCTACATATATGTTATAACTCGCTCAAAAATTTTGAATCGATCTCAAATCGAGTTTCGTACTACTTCAATTCGTTTTTAACCCTAGTATTCAATTTAAGTCAAAGAAATCATGAATAAAAAAAGTCTCTGTATAGTAATAAATATTTACAGAACGTTTGTGGTATCTACTCATAATATACAAAGTTAACAACAAAGTTAACGTCCATGTTAACTCTACTCATAAAACAAAAAAATATAGTTAACGTCATTGTTAACTTTAATTCAACTGGAATCATTTAATAATTAGTTAAGCAACACTCATTTAATTCAGCCTATTGATTCATGACGGAGTGGTCTTTTCTATTAGTTGACGAGGCCAATTGAATGAACAAACTTATGGTCAAATCTTCAAATGTCATACGTGTACCTACAAGGAATGAAGGTGGAAATGTAGTGGTATATATTGTAAGGAACGTGTGAAAGAGAGGCAGGGACCAAACAAACCAAATTATTTTTCCCAGCTTGCTTGTTCTGTTGGCTAGTGTACTTGAACTATCATGTGAATTGAGGTGGGGTGAAGGCATTGACAAATTCCTTGTTTGAATCGTAGTTCAAAAAGAGTGTGGGAATTTGCTTGTGCCGTTCATACACGAAGACTTGTACATCATTAATATTTCAAATCACATGGTTGGTCGCTCTGATTTTCTTCTAGATTAAATACAAGGAAAATACCTTTTTTCTTGGGTTTTTAATTTATAATGAATTTTTTAACTCACAGTATTCATATAAATTTTTTGAGATATTATTTTCGTAGAATATTGAACTCGTGACTTATGTCTCTTTATAGAGACGTATAACTTTGTTTGGATAAAATTAACAATTAAATTTTTTATTCAAGTTATTCTATTAAATTAATTACAGTTTACTTATTTTCGACGCGACTTTTTCTCTTATTTGCAAAAATGACGTGTAATTTGCTTGGGTGGGAAATGATGGGGCACAATCATCAGAACCCAGAGACAAAGTGGAACCAGAAAACTCCCTAGCTTCCAATTCCGGCGAGCCATAACTAAAAACCCCATAAACATCCAATGGCTTAACTCCAGACCTTGCAACTAGAGCCGATAATTCAAATCTAAACCTTTCAAAGCCTAACTGGTTGAATATTTACATCAAAATCAATTGGTTCCAAATCAAAAGCAATTACTACTGTATAATATTGAGAAATCATCTTTTGACGTGTCAATGCTGCAACTATGAAGTTGATTTGGCATACCTAAATTCTACAACCGTACCACCAATCAAGGGCGGACTCATGTATAGACTAAGGTGGGCTATAGTCCGGGTGAAATTTTTGTGTAAAATTTAGGGACAATTACATATTCTAGTACTTTTTATGAAAAAATTATAATAAAAGTGCAATAAACACATATTTACAAAAAGAGTGCATTTTTAAATTTTTATTACATAATTAATGCAGTTAGTTTTTAGTTTAAATTAATTGGAGTGCTGATGTGACCATGATTCCTTTAATTTAGATCTTTCTTCTTCTTCTTCCCCTACCTCCCTCCCTTCCCGTCGCCCCCTCCAACCTGTCTCCCTCTCCCCCGCCCCTCCCTCCTCCACCACAGATCCCTCCTTCTCGGCGCCATCCTCCCCCCGCCCCTCCCTTCCCGTCCCCCCCTTCAACCTGCCTCCCTCTCCCCCGCCCCTCCCTCCTCCACCACAGATCCGCCCACCCCCTCCCCCCGCCTCCCTCGCTTCCATCTCCTTAACACCCCGGCTCCCCCCACTTCCCCCCCTTCCCGACGCCATGCTCCCCCCGCTTTCCCCTCCCCAACCCCAGATCCGACCTTCCACTCCCTAGCGCTTTCCCCTCCCCCACTACCCGGCGCTTTCCCCTTCCCCTCCGCCAGACTCCCCCTACCTTACCCACCCTCCGGCTCCCCCCCACCCCCCGCTTCCCCCGCCTCCCTTTACCTGGTGCTCCCCCCTCCCCGACCATACATTAACGAGAGTGGTTGTGGACTGGTGGTGGTGGTGGTGGTGGACTGGTGGTCGTCCGTCCTCCATATAATCCATTACCGCCGTTGCCATCCATTACCACCGACGTCCTCCATTCCCTTCGTCGCCATGAAACCCATTGAGAGAGATTTACAAAGAATATGGAGGTAACCAATTACTGAATATAGGTAAACAACAATAGTATGTACGTAACCAAACATTAGTTTGTAGGTAACCAAACACTAGTATGGAGGTAACCAAATACTAGTTTAGAGGTAACCAAATCCTGAAGGTGTAGTAACTACTTTTTGGTTACCGCTGTATTAAAGGTTGGTTACATTTGTATTAAGGTTTAGTTACCTTTTGTATTAAGGGTTGATTACCTTTATATTAAAGTTTGGTTACCTTTGTATTAAAGATTGGTTACCATTGTATTAAGGTTTGGTTGCCTTTATATTAAAGGTTGGTTTTCTTTGTTTTAAGGTTGGATACCTTTTGTATTATGGGTTTGGTTACCTGTGTATTAAGAGTTGGTTACCTGTGTATTTAAGGTTTGGTTACCTCTGTATTAAGGTAACCATGCCCACCACTGGAACGCCAACTGTCGTTCACGGTCACTACGAGAGGTTACTGGTGAAGATTCGGTCAGCCATTAATGGCGATGAGGAGAGATAAGAGAGTGAGGAACGAGGAGAGAGAGAGAGAGAAGGCAGGGGGTGAGTGGGAAGATCCGATCGACCATTAATGGCCATGAGGAGAGAGAAGGGAAAGAGGAAGGAGAAGATAGAGAGAGGAGTCAGGGGGTTGGATATTATTATAGATATAATATGGTGATTATAGTTTCCTTTATTTAAGGGATAATTATTTAATGAGTTTATTCTTGTTGCACTCTTGTAATTATTTTTATTAGTGCACTATTCTTGTAATTATTTTTTAAAAGTTGTATACTTATGTAAAGAACCCTAAAATTTAATACTCATATATCTTCAATAGCCCAGCCCAATATTTAGCCCAACTCAGATGAAATTTGAAAGCCCTAACATTTCAATTTCAAGAGATGGGAACAAGCAGCCAGCAACAGAACAAGAATATCATCGATTTGCAGCAACGGAACAAGAACATCTCTCTCTGTGTTTGAAGTAATTGCAAATCTGCTGCTAAAGGTTATGTCTTTAGTTTGATTAATTAGTATGTATAGCAAGCAAATCGCCGTTTACGCCACCATTTGTGAACAGCTCGTCGATTTACACAAATCCCTCACTTCTCACCACGATCTAGCTGGTTTTTCTCTTTTCTTTTTCTCTTTCTATTTATTAATTATATAATTCTGGATAATTGTTTATTGTGTTTGATTTAATTTATAATGATATTGTCTTGTGTCATGTACGTGTGGCTTTTGTTTGAATCTTTGTTAATGGGGGCACCTTGAATTTCCTTTAGTTTATGTAAATTTATTGTTACTGTTTCACGGTTTATAATTTAGGAAATTAGTAATTTCAAATTTAAGTGGGTGTTTTGGGAGATCAGTTTTTGATTATTTAATTATCTCAAGATGAATTTTGAAAAAGATACCTAGAAGGAAATTTTCTAGTATCTTTCCTAATTTTGCTCTTTTCAACTGTATATTCCTTATTGTATTTAGTTATATTTGTACAGAATAATTTTTTTAATCTAGTTATTCCAATTGATATTAAAATACTTACAGAAATATGATCATTGCACAACCAATATAGGTACTTGTCTATAGTCATGATTTTCCACCTTTCTCCCAATATTGAGCATAACTCTATAGATGTTGATTAATTGTTTAGTTCCTGTAAAGAAAATGACTATAAGAAGTTGACTTTAAAAAAAGTTATTATCACTCAAATACTCGATCTTTTGTTAATTTATTTTATAGTATTAAATACAAATACTTGCTCTTGCATACTGTACGAAAGTTGCGCATAGGTTTTGGAGATTTTCAATTTGAATAAGTCACAATGGAAAGTCAAGGAAGCAAGAGAAAAAAAACTTTGTTTTCTTTCTTTAAACCAAGAGAAAGTGCATCAACTATTGAAGGACATTCTCCATCTAATGTTGATATCTCATCTCACCAACCACCCCTTTCCAAATCTCGAAGAGTTGAAATTGATCTTAGTACTCTTGAACGGGATCCTGGGATTCGGATCCCTATATGGCAACATCCCGTTAATCAACGAGATGAAATTAGGAGAGCTTATATCAAAATGGGTCCATATCAACCTAAGTTGGCAGAGTACCCAGGGACTAAATCAGGGTCACAAAATCGAAAATTTAAATATTCGTGGTTTGAATCATTTCCTTGGTTAGAGTACTCTCCATCAAAGGATGCTGCATTTTGTTTTCCATGCTTTGTTTTTCAAAATAAGGTGCCTCTCCATCCTGCATTCATTACTGAAGGGTTTAATAGTTGGAAAAGGGTTAATGATGGAGTTAGATGTGCACGTTTGATGCATGTGGGAGGTCTTACTTCACCACATAGGAATGCAGTGAAATGTGTTGAAGACTTGATGAAAGTAACTGGACATATTGACAAAGTGTTGAATGCACAAACTGTAGAAGAAGTTCAGAAGAATCGGTTGCGACTTACGGCAACAATTGGGAGTATAAAGTGGCTTAGCTTGCAAGCTTGTGCATTTAGAGGTCATGATGAATCTCCAACTTCTAGCAATCGAGGTAATTTTATAGAGATGATAAGACTTATGGGCCGATTGAACGTTAACATTGGTGATGTAGTCTTAGAGAAAGCTCCGAAAAATGCTAAATATACTTCACCGACTATTTAAAAAGAAATTTTGCATATTTTTACAAACAAAGTTAGAAGAAAAATTTGTGAAGAAGTTGGATATGCAAAGTTCTGTATTTTAGTTGATGAAGCCAAAGATGCATCAAATAAAGAGCATATAGTTATTGTTTTGAGATTTGTTGACAGTCATGGTTTCTTACAAGAGCGTTTTTTTGAGATTGTGCATGTTTCAGACATTACTGCTTCAACATTGAAGAAAGAAATATCTAATGTCCTTGCTCGATATAATTTGCATATCCTTAATATGCGAGGTCAAGGGTATGATGGTGCTAGTAATATGCGCGGTGCTTGGAATGGACTTCAAGCTCTATTTCTTAAAGATTGTCCATACGCGTATTATGTACATTGTTTTGTTCACAGACTACAATTAGCATTAGTTGCAGTTTCATCAAAAGAGATTTCTGTTTGGCAATTTTTTTCGAAACTAACAGCCATTATCAATCTCATTGGTGCTTCTCCCAAATGGCATACTGAGTTACATTCTGCTCAAGCTATTGAAATTGCACGTATGGTAGCTTCTGGTGAACGTGATACTGGTAGAGGCATTAATCAGATTGGTAATCTAAATCGGAGTGGATCTACTCGGTGAAGCTCTCATTTTGATTCTATTTGTAGCTTAATTGATATGTATGGTGCAACTATTTTAATGCTTGAAAGTATTGTTGATGAAGGATCCTCTAACTTTATGCGTGGAAAAGCTGGTGGTTGTTTGATCATAATGAGGTCTTTTGAATTTATTTTCACTCTATATATGATGCATAAAATTATGGGGATTACTGATTTGCTTTATAGAGCTTTGCAGCACAAATCTCTTGACATCGTAAATGCCATGGATCTAGTCTCAACTACTAAAGCTCTACTTCACACTTTGAGAGAAGAGGGATTTGATCATCTCCTTGAGCATGTGCAATCAGTTTACACACAAAATGAGATTAACATACCAGATATGAATGCTTCATACAAAAGGGTTACAGGTCATTCATGCCAACAAAAAGAATCAATGACAGTTTGCCAACACTATCATTTTGATGTGTTTAATTCAACAATAGATTTTCAGCAAGAAGAGTTGAATTCCAGATTTAGTGATGGAGCAGTGGAATTCCTTATGCTTAGCACTGCTTTAGAGCCGAATGACAACTTTAAATCATTCAAAGTTGATGATATTTGCAAGCTTGCTAAGAAATTTTATCCAGAAGATTTCAGTGAACAAGAAATGCATTATTTGAGATGTCAGCTGAATCATTATAAACTTGATGTGGTCCATCATCAGAGCTTTCGAAATATGTCTACTATCACTGAATTGTGTCGCGGATTAGTTGAAACAAATAAATCGCAACATTATAATTTGATTGATAGATTGATTCGTCTTGTTTTGACTCTACCTATTTCCACTGTCACGACAGAACGAACATTTTTAGCTATGAAACATATTAAAACTACTCTTCGCAATAAAATGGAAGAGGAGTTTTTAGCAGATTCTATGATGATTTACATTGAACGAGAGCTTGTTGAAGATATCGATTCAGATTCCATAATAGACGAATTCTATTCTACAAAGCATAGAAGGATGCAGCTTAAATAGTGTGCTTTGTTTTCCTTTTTCCTTATATGTTATGTACCTACCTTACTACTATGTATAATTTTGAATTTATGATTGATTTTGGTGGGACAATTTCTTATGTATATAGTTGGTATTTGGGGTAGCCCAGGTTGAAAAATAATCCTGGCTCCGCCCTTGCCACCAATCCCACCTAAAACAAGATTATCTCAATTTGTGGCTTCCCATGGATACAACTTGTGACGTTGATGGCCTAAATCCTTCATATTTGGTTGTTAATTCCGCAATCGCAATCTCAAAACGATGAACCCTAATCTTAGTTTTTTCATCAGTGCTACTATCTACTGAAACACAGAGGCAAATATGTTGGGTCAAGACAAAGGATGAGGGAAGAACTATGGTAATAGTGGAGGTGGCGGTGGAGGAGGAAATGGTGGTTTCGGGATAGCTTGAGCGCTTGGAGGAATTGTCTTTTAGGGCAGTATGGTTTTTCACATCATTCGTGTAAAAAAAAAACAAGTTACCGTAATTAACTTAACAGAATAACTTGATTAATTTTTTTTATTAATCAATGATACAATTACATAAATTAAATATTTAATGGGCTATTGCACAAAACTAAATAAGTATAATAAACTAATTGCTAATTTTGCCGCTCCCTTTACTACCACTAAGTTAACTCTTTAAGTTCAAATATATGTTTTGGCTTTTAGGCCATCATACATGTTACAAAAATGGAAGAATAATTTCCTTAATACTTTTTAAAATCTCAACAATTTTTTTAATAACATAGATCGCCAAGAGTTTTCTCTAGTGTACGATAAATGGAAATATAAAAATAAATCACCAGCTACCTTCTTAAAGTCAATTTATTTTACTCATATGGTTAGTGTTTTACTATTTAAGATGTGGATATAAATATAAAACAAATAAATAAATGTGATATTTATACACATTTATTTATTTGTTAATCTAAAAATTAAATCAATAGACAAACTTAGAGAAAGTTTGGGCTTTATTCAGTTGGTTCGTTTAGCTCCTCTGGAAAATGGTTCAAATATATAAATTTTGAATATGATTCCCTGCAATAAAATCAAACTGTCAAAGCAAATTGTTCAGAAATAATTGAACCAATAATACTTTTACGCGGGAAAGAATATAAATATTATATGGGGCTTTCATATCTGGACTGAGGAGTAGTTTTCTTGGCTTTTGTAACCAAAAATTATTAGCCCATGCAATCCAAGGTTGAAAGAATCTTTCCTAGTTTGGACTTCGTTGGTGAGGCCGTCCTAGATGTTAAGTTGGACTTACCAATTCTGATTCTAGTGAATTTTATGGCCATTAACAATGACCTCATCAGGATACATCAACTTTTTGTTGTTGTTGCCCCTTTTGTGTTTAAATCTCCTAATAAAAGATTTCTGTTTATTTCTTTTGTTTTATGTACCCATAAAATAATACACTGTTGTACTCTTTGAGTCTCCTCATAATTATATACTGATATACGCGTATACACAAGTATATGAATAAAAATTACATTTTTATCTTGGACACTGTTATGCAATTCCCTATTTATGAAGCATGATAACTAATCTGGCTGGGACAATTATCATCTGGCTAACATCAATTTTACTAGTTTTGATTTGGTTGAAGAGCTTACTTTTACTGGAGATGCATGTACTTTAACTACATAATATTGGTTTCTTCATCCTCATATATGAGGTTTGCTTCCTGAATGAGTTAGCACAAAATTTTTGCAGATTGAACGAGGAATTTTTCTCCCACTTAAAATTTGAACTTAGTCAGCTCCGCTTTGCCGTGCCAAAAACTGAGGTTTGTGTTTATTGATACTTAATTAAATCTTATTTAGATGCATGAGCAAATCACAATGCATTTGATGATGACATTTGCAGGACATGGAAGAAAGAGTAATTGAACTGCAAGCACTGGAAAAGGCACTGCTGGAAGGAACAGGTTTGTTAACTAGTACAAAAGTTGTGCTCAAGGTTTTCTGACTTTCCTTTCAAAAATCCACAATATTCATGGTCCTTGTCTTTCTATAGAAGCGAAGCGTATAATAAATTGCAAGCATACCTTGTCAAAGCAAGAGAAAGCTTAACCAATATCTTAACATCAAAGGATATAAAAGCAAATGTATGTGCTACCCTTTATCACCATGCCTCTATGTTATAGTTTAAAATCTTATGGTCGAGGAAATTAGTTAAAAAATTTGCCCAACTAAAATAGCTCTATCTTGTTACGCAATTATTTGGAGATGCTTGAGCGAAACGAGGTCAATAGATCCTTGCTGACTCTTCTCGATGAAAACATAGCTAGTGCGCATAAGGGTAACCAGGTGAGAAATGTCGGAAAAATAGTATGTAACTTGTCAAGACAGTAGATCACATGTATTGTTCACATCCGTACATAATCTGTTCTGACCATGTAATCTTCTTAATATGACCATAACCAAAAACGGGGTAGAATTTAACAAAATTAGAAGGGAAGTAAAGAAATCGAGAAAAAATAGAATGCAGGGTTGCTCAAGTGGTATTGGGCATCATGATAATTGATAAGTGTCTGTGCGGTAGTAGGTACAAGTCATGCTCCAAAACTTCATAGAGGCACTTTGGAACCAGGGGCTTACCTAGTGCACACCTGTAGGGTAGTATACACCCCCCCTACAGTCATGCACAATTCTCTTGTCGTGAAAGAAGAATGAAAGGGAAGACCCGGGTCGAACCACACCTGTTTAGCTTTGTAAAGCAGAGATCTAGAAACTAATCTTAATTTAGCATAGATCATAAGCTAAAACTAGTTACATATCAAACTGTACTCTTTTAATGCATATTTCTATTGCAGAAACAAGCAGCTGATTTCATGGAAAAACTTCGCGAGGCTGTTCTGAAGTACATTACAGTTTAATCCATGTAATTTTTTTTATCTATCATGACATTGACAATAGTGAGTATCTCTTGGGCATGCTTTAAAATAGTGTCCTTTTGTTCACAATGAAATTTGAGATATCTCTACTGATGATGTTAGAAAGTTAGAAACTTGTTGAGTAGTGTTTTTCTGTAATATGAGATTATGATGTTATTGATATTCTAGTTTACACATGCAGTGAAATAGACTCCTTTCAAATATCAAGAGGGAAATAATGAACCAAAAGTCTCGACTCCTTTTAATTATCTTCAATGCATTCCCAGAGACGTAAACTTTTTTCTGATTTTTGTTATCAGATTGAGGGTAATGGTGAAGAAGGTTTTTCTAACCATAGCAATCTTATGAGGACAATTTTTAGGTAATACTGATTTAGTATAATATCAAGTACTAAAAAGAAAGTTGAGAATCTTCATCATTGAGCATATTTTGACAATGAGCATTGTTGCTCAATGATCAATGGATTTAAAGCCTGTCTAAGCTCGAGCGGTTAGTGTTTACTGCTACTTGAAGAAAGGACGTCAAACGTTTAGGATTTTTTCTTGTTTTATAGTTCATGACAGTAAACTGTTTAGCAGTAAACTTAAGAGAGAAAAAGAAATAATTTTCTTGATAAGATCGAGTGTAGAAAGAGTTGTTTTAGTGGGCTAGGTGGGATATTTGTGAGTGAAGGTGTAGTAGGCCCATAGGCCCATTGTACTAAATTAGTAGGAGAAAGAGTCTCTAACAAGTATGAGGGCCCTGAATTAAATGGATTTTGGAAGCCCAAGGTGCAGTTCAATGTGAATAATAAACCCAAGAACAAACTGAGGTGTGAAAGGTGTGGACCAGGAATGTCTACACTATGACCAGTAAAGATTTGGTTGATCTAGTTACCCCAGGTTACTCACACCCTATCAGTATGGTTGCACAGAGAATAGTAGTGGTTTTTAGGTGTCGGCCATGGCATTTAACAATTTTCTAGATTTTAGTGTTGTTAGATTTTGGAAAACGAGGCAGAGACTCTGCCTTATAATACTCCTATCATTATTTATTTCTGTATTAAATTCAAGAACCATCGACAAGTGATCCAATGCCATCCTAAATTACTCAACCTGTCTTCCACCCTGTTTCCTGTATTCAAGAGATTAGTTATGCTTTGCTTTGATACTGGTAAACTAGTGGTTTTAAATATTTACATTGCTTAACGGAAACGCATCTAAATGTACTAATGAACCATTGTTTAAATGAGAGTAGTATTATAGTTAAAAGATCTTTATCATTTGTAGGTTTCTTTAATGTTGACTAGCATTCAATGCTTATCTCGCAATTCTATGAAGGTGAGAATTGAATGATTCATTTTTATAGAATGAAAAAAATTATTTTTGGTTGTTCCATTGGAATGGAATGAATCCATTCTCCAAATTTGAGAATTTTATTCCTTGAAGAAAGGTATTAAATGACTCATTCTAATTAGAATGAAATAAATAATTTCATTTTCTATTCCATTCACTTTTCTATTTCATTTATTCACCAATTTCATTCATTTAATCTAAACGTAGCATTAGTGCTTCTTTTACCAAGTCCAGTTTAAATCGTGGTAAAAACAAGCAGAAGCATCCTTGGTAATTGCTGACAGAATGGAAGAAAAGACTTTCATATTATATTTTAAACATTTACGTTTACTGAACCGAACCTTCAAGAGGGTAGAGCCTATATAAAGCTTAAAGCTTTCACTGGCTTCTTCCAAGTTAGTTCATCATCTCAGCTCTTTTTGTTCCAAGGGAATGGCAAATCTTGGCCTTTACTTGTTCCTACTCTTCTCTGTACATTATATGCCTGATATGGCAGAGTCTGGTGTTGTCACAAACTCAAACCCTGGTGTCACAAACTTCATCAAAGCCTCATGCAAAGCTACTCTGTACCCCTTGTTATGTTTCCAGTCACTCTCAAGTTACGCTAGTAAAATCCAGCAAAACGAGCTTGAACTTGCTCAAGCTGCCCTGTCCGTAAGCCTTGCTAAGGCACGATTCACTGCAATGTTCGTCTCCAAAATGACCAAAGTCGCAAGAATAAAACCGAGAGAGCATCGAGCTGTGAAAGATTGCATTGAGAACATGGGTGATACTGTTGATCAGCTTTACCGGTCGATCAAGGAGCTTGATCATATGGATCGAGTCAGGGGTCAGGACTTCATGTGGCGCATGAGCAATGTGCAGACATGGGTTAGTGCTGCTCTCACTAATGAAAACACTTGTGTCGATGGTTTCTCTGGGGACTTGATGGAAGGAAGTGTGAAGGCGGCTATTAAGAGAAGGATCATCACTGTTGCACAAGTCACTAGTAATTCACTTGCACTAGTGAATCTGTTTGCGGCAAGACACCGAGCTGCCACTGCAGCCACCGATATGCCCTAGGCAAAGTTTACGTAACGGCAAGCTGGTTTTTGCGCCTTGAAGTGATGTTTGGAGTATTTACATGGTGTTCCCGAGTCTAATACATAAGTAGGTTTTATGTTTAGATCAATGTTGTAGCTGTTGAAGCCACCAAAATGTTTTAGGCTTGGTCTTGAAAGGGTCTTTGTTTTGTACAGTTTATGTTATTAACTTGTTAAGTAAGGCTGGTCGTTGTATTCTGTTTTTAGTCATATTCTATAATACCAGTGTTAGCGTGAAACAATTTCTCCTTACTAGCAGTTCTGAATCTAGTGGGAGCTCAAAAAAAGTCTTTTGCTTTCAAATTTCAAGAGAGCACCAAGTTGGCATTGGTGCCCTCACATGCCAGAGTTCCTGAAGTTATTCTATGAAATTTCAGTGTCAAATACCCTATTCATTCTAAAATAGAGAGTACCTTTCCTACCATCATGCTGATGCAATTAATACTCGTGAAAGAAAAGTATCTCATACACTGTAATGAGAAAAAGTATTTAATATAATTTAAAATCAAGTCATAATTTATAACATACTCACAAAATAGGAGAGAGAGAAAAGACATTCATACGCTATTATCATAGTGATGGGATTATTTTTTGCGTTTGGGATTATTTATTTCAGAATTGGGCAGAATGACTGCCATAGATAATTAATTGGTAGCATCTTTTTTCTTTTAACTACCTTCCATAATCCACGTCTCTTTTTCTAAGAAATATCTGAGTACGAAAAATTATTCAGTAGTTTTAAAGTACCGTCACGTAGTGTTTCAGGTTAATCAGATTTTTTTATTTTAATTGTGTTTCACTGCATATAATTTTAAATTTATTAAAATAGAAAGAAATTTATTAAAATAAAAAAATATAATTAATTTAAAATATTACGTGATAATATTTTAAAATTATTGAATAATTACTCTTAAGTACTTGTTCAAAAAGGTGAGGTGGGGATAAGGAGAGTTGGAAAAACAAAGTACTATATATAACTATTCTTATCACATTGGCTACGACTTTTGAACTATCAGTGTTATCACCTTGTAACTTGAACTAGACAAAACTATATTATAAAATATACTCGTTGACCATAATTTATTGGTCAACTGGGTAGTATTTTATGCTTTCATTCAGCATTTAGATATGGTAATTTTTATGTTAACGCCACAGATCACCCAAATATAATTTATATATATTGCCCCTCTTCCTTGACTGTTCTTCAAGCAAGCATTTGTCTTAATTGTTATCGTGCACACCAACGTTCCACATTAGTCCATTTTGAATAATTGAGCTCATTAATTAATGTCAAACTTAAAATTGTTAGGTTATTATAATTTTAGTTGTACCATAAACAAAATTTAATCTTGATCGATATTTCTTGAGGTTGATCTTGAGCGGCTTCCAAGTACGAATACTTTTGTTTAAAAAAATATATTTAGGGTAGAAAGTTTCAAATTCAGGATCTTTCACCAAATTAGCTATAATATTTAAGCTCTTCTTTTATCATTAATGTATGAAAATATCTTTATTTTGGGTCCTTAATATTTTCACATATAAATTAATTTAATTACGTGCACGACTGTTTGGCGTTTTTGTCCGGTCTATTTAAGTAGCTGTCATAGGTTTCTTTTTTCTGTTTGATCTCTAATAAATCCTCGGAGTATTTATTATGTCTTGCGTCAAATGTTTTATAAGCTGATATAAGATGGACAATAATTTGGTGGAACTTGAGAGTGAGACTCAGACCACAAGCCCCAGCCAATTAATCTAACCAGCCAGGTTAATTTTATGAGTTAGCTTCGGATAGCAAGAAGGTACATATGTAATGGCTCAAAAGTGGTTGCACACATCTTAGCCACAAAGTTGGTCATGGTTGCACCACATTGTGGTAGGATAAGAATTCACAGGCTAAAAAGAAGTTGAGAAGTATACGTAAGAGCAAGTTTCTTGCTTATAAACTAGGATCTTTTAATATTATTATTATTTTTATTATTATTATTATTTGGTGGCTTTGTGGGAACCACAACCTTAAATTCGCTTCCATAAATAGATGCTCTTTCTAATTCGTTGTTCTCCTCATTCCCAAATATATTAGAGAGGATGGAATGGTTCAATTGTCACGCAGCACTCCTAGCTCTACTAATTTTACATCACTTGACAACATATACGACCACTTGCCAGGCCACTAGGTCAATTCCCATCAAAACAAACAATTATGCCGACTACATTAAAGACTCATGTAACACAACGTTGTACCCTCAACTATGTTACAAATTACTGTCGAAATACGCAGACAAAATCCAAGCCAACCCAAAATTCTTAGCCAACACTTCAATCTATGTGACGTTTTCGGCTGCTAAATCAACCTCGGTGGCGATGAAAAATATGTTGAAAAGTCAGAGCTTAAGCCCGGGAGAGGCTGCAGCACTACATGATTGCATGGAGGAGATGAGCGACTCGATTTACGAGTTGCAGAGGTCTATGGAGGAGATGGATCATATAGAGGGATCTGGCTCCATTAACTTTGAGTTTGAAGTGAGTAATATTCAAACATGGGTGAGTGCCGCTTTGACGGACTATGATACGTGCGTGGACGGTTTTGACATGAATGGGGGGAAAGTGAAAACTGAAGTCCGGAAATATATTGTGAATGTTTCACATTTGACAAGCATTGCCTTGGATCTTATCAACAACTACGCTGCTGTGGGCTGAAAAAACTGCAGTATATCATATTTATTATTGGGTTTGGCCTTTCCCATTGCAATTGTTGATGTTAATATGCATGTGTGGAGTGATTCTTTAAGTTGTACAAGGTTGAGAATTCTAGAGTTGTTTGTATAAACTTTTCAACTAATTATAAAAGTTGAAAAATATTATCTATTGTTCATTATTTTACAACGTCCTCTACATCCTGAGTCCACTCACCAGTGGCATTGGTTTTTAAATGGGTCCAAGTTTTCTTCACAAGGAGGGTAGTCCAAAAAATTATCATGGCAACACCAATAAATTTTCAGCCAGCCCAACCCAACCCAATCTACCCCAACCCCATTAGGCTGACAGTGAAAGCATGTCACTAATGTTACGCTCAAAGCCATGATAAAAAAAAAACAAGGGGTTTTGTGGTTGGTGGGGTGGGGTGGGGTGGGGGGAGGATGTCTCCTGTATGGGTCTCGGTTCCTTCGACCATGCACACATTCTTACTGTAGTTGATGACGTTGACTGCCGTGAGACACCTCTAGTGTAGGTGTTCAAAAATATAATTAAAACATAAACTATCAATCTTAAAGCTGCAAGTATGTATCTTTATCCCAAACGAGAGAGGGTTCCATTGTAGAGCTGGTTGATGACACTCCTATCCTTTCTATTGGTCAGTCCCATCAGCCGGTTATACAAGGACAAACCTATGTGGGCTCATCAACTCACATTCGCACTGCTCAAAGAACGACTGAATGAGGCTCTCAGACGTCATATCTTCAAAGTCCGATATCCCCTTCTTGCTGACGACCTAGTGGGCCCTACCCTTTTAGCCCTTGGGCCTAGGCTTAGTCGGGCTTTTTGCGCCTTTTGAGTCTAATAGATAAGTAGGTTTTATGTTTGGATCAATTTTGTAGCTGTTGAAGCCACCAAAATGCTTTAGGCCAAGTCTTGAAAAGGTCTATGTTTTTTACAATATAATGTTATTAACTTGTTCCAAGTAAGGTTTACATTGTATACTGTTTTTAGTTGTATTCTATAATACCAGTGTTAAGCGTAAACCAACTTCTCCTTATTGGTAGTTCTGAATCTAGTGGGAGCTCAAAGAAAGTATTTTGTTTACAAATTTCAAAAAAGCACCAAGTTGGTGTTGGTACCCTCAGATGCATTGAGTTCTTGAAGTTATTCTATAAAATTCCAGTGTCAAATACTCCGAGTAGTTTTTCTATCACCATGCTGATGCAATTAATACTCGTGTAAAAAAAAAACCTCATGAGCTGTCTAACAAGAAAAAAATATTCAATACAATCACAAAATCACGTCATAATTAAATTATAACATATTCACAAAATAGAAGAGTGAGAGTGAGATGAATTATTCATACAATGTGTCATATTAATTTTTGCATTTGGGGCATTTATATAAGATATTGAACAGCTAAAGAGAAAGACTGCCACCAGGTCGACGTATCATAGCGCCATAGGATTAATTTTTGCATTTGGGGCATTTATATCAGATATTGAAGAGCTAAAGGGAATGACTGCAACAAGGTCGATGTTGGTGCGTACTTAAAATTATCCCCAAAAAAATTAAATTTCAATTAACGTATAAGCTAATTTAAGAATATTTTTATCGTTTAAGAAAAAGACCATCTTGTATTGTCCATATCTCTTTGTATAAAAGAACATGTCAGCACACTAAACGACTCCGTACTTAACAAAAGGTGAGATGTGGGGGGATAAAGTAAGTTGGAAAACCAAAGTATATAAATACAACTATTCTTATCACATTGGCTACGACTTTTGAACCATCAGTTTTATCACCTTGTAACTTGAACTAGACAAACATATATAACTATAAAAATTACTCATTTAGCATTATTTGCCAGTCAAAACTGGACCCTTGAGAGTGATACCACAAGCCACAGCCAAATAATCTGATCAGGAGGCAGGTTTGATTAATGAGATAGCTTTGGATAGATATCAAGAAGGTTCATATCGCGCAACAGTGGTCGCACACATCTTAGCCATCGGGAGGGCTTTGATCCACGTCTCAGACGAAACAATTGTAGTGGGGCTTTGAAGCCATGCTACCACCAAATGTTTTGGATAAATCTGTAATATGCCAGTTGCACTTTTTTGAGGATGATACTCATTAATATGAACGTGGCAGTTCTCAAGCCGTAACATTTTTATGTGCTTCACAATATTAATTAAATTAAATAGATTTATATTAATTTTGAAATTTATAAGTTAATTTAATAAATTAAATAGGACTCGAGGAATTGAGGAGATAAATAAAAGAAATAATTGGCCAAAAACTGAAAGAGAACGCACGAAGGATCCAACGCCTCCGTGTTTCGTTATCCCCAAAGCCACCAGGGAGAAAAGAGGCCAAGGCTTGCAAACGGTAGAAGAGAATGGCGGGAGAATTAGCAGCAGCAGCAGCAGCAGGAATGTCTACGGCTTCTTCTTCACTGTGCAACGGCGGCTCTCGGCCGGCGCTCCCTCTCTCTCCTCGCCGCTTCCTACTCCGCCCCAATGCGCTCGCTCATCATTGTCGCGCTGTTTCTCACTTTCTCTCCTCTTCTTCTCAGTCCCAATTCTTCGGAACTATTATACCTAGCTCTCCTTCTACCAAGCTCTCATCTTATCTGCAGAGGCGGAACTTCTCTGTATCTGCTATGGCCGCTGCTGAGGGTAATCTCTATCTCTTATATATTACAAAAATTGGTACTTTATAGTACCTTTGGAGGAATAATCAAATGGGAAATTTGTAGATTTTGGAAATATTTTCTGGGCTTGTGGTTCTTTGAATCTTTTTATTGTAATAATGACATTTTTGTTTCACTATGTGAATTAGCGTTCCAATTTTGATTCTTAATCTTAGTTGCCCTTGTATTTGCTAAAGCTTCAATTTTTATGCCTTTGGAAATTGGACAGACGTTTGTACTGCTGTGTTTTCATGGTTTAAATTTAAGCAAATGTGTAGTAACATTCTTCAAGTTTTGCTCATTGTTTATTTTTTATATTTAATTTACTTATTTACTCTTTTTCTAAGTTATTTATAAAATTGGCCGTTCAGTTAGATAATTAGACTGCATGTGATGGCTTTGTACAACAAGCTGGCTATTTCATTTGATGAATTGAACATATAGATTGCCCATGTATGAGTTTGTATCCTATGAAAATACAAAAATATATCCATTTTTCATGTATGAAACAGATTTAATATTTACAGAAGTTCATCAATTGATGTTGAGAGGCAGTCTGATGCTACATGTTATTGATATGCAAGCACTTTCATGAGGCTGCCTTTTAGTAGCTCTGTTGGTATCTGTTCCCTACCAATATACATTAGGTAGAATGCTGAGATGTGTAACCTGGAATTTCCATTTAAGGTAATATTAGCCATACTAAACTTAGTGTCCTTGCTAAGGAAGAAAGGAGGGAATCAAAGAAACTTGTTTGTTGTAATATTTAATACTTGTGCAAAAATTTTAGCATTGTCTCATCTTTATATATGTTTTTAGTGTCAAAGCGCACAGTACCACTAAAGGACTATCGGAATATTGGAATTATGGCTCACATAGACGCAGGAAAGACTACTACAACTGAGCGTATTCTATACTATACTGGCAGAAACTATAAAATTGGTGAGGTACATGAGGGAACAGCTACAATGGACTGGATGGAGCAAGAACAAGAAAGAGGGATCACCATAACTTCAGCTGCAACTACCACATTCTGGGACAACCATCGGATTAATATTATTGATACTCCCGGCCATGTTGACTTCACACTTGAAGTGGAGCGGGCACTCAGGGTTTTGGATGGTGCTATTTGCTTGTTCGACAGCGTTGCTGGTGTGGAACCTCAGTCTGAAACTGTGTGGAGGCAAGCTGATAAATATGGGGTGCCCAGAATTTGTTTTGTTAACAAAATGGATCGACTTGGGGCAAACTTCTTTCGAACAAGAGACATGATAGTAACAAATTTGGGTGCCAAACCAGTGGTGCTTCAGTTACCAATTGGTGCAGAGGACAATTTCCAAGGAGTTGTGGATCTTGTGAGAATGAAAGCTGTAGTTTGGTCAGGGGAAGAACTGGGTGCAAAGTTTGAGTATCAGGACATTCCTGCTGATCTTCAAGAGTTAGCTCAAGAGTACCAGGCACAGATGATTGAGACCATAGTTGAGCTGGATGATGAGGCTATGGAAGCCTACCTGGAAGGAGTTGAGCCTGATGAGGATACAATCAAGAAATTAATTAGGAAGGGAACCATCTCAAACAGTTTTGTGCCAGTTTTATGTGGCACAGCATTTAAGAACAAGGGTGTCCAACCATTACTTGATGCAGTTGTGGATTATCTGCCTTCTCCACTTGATGTGCCACCAATGGTAGGGACAGACCCTGAAAACCCAGAAGTGACAATTGAGAGGACCGTGAGTGACGATGAACCATTTTCTGGACTTGCTTTCAAGATCATGAGTGATCCTTTTGTGGGTTCCCTGACTTTTGTAAGAGTATATGCTGGAAAGCTTACTGCAGGATCGTATGTATTGAATGCAAACAAGGGGAAGAAAGAGAGAATTGGAAGACTTCTCGAAATGCATGCAAACAGTAGAGAGGATGTTAAGGTAGCCTTAACAGGTGATATTGTTGCTCTTGCAGGCTTAAAAGACACGGTTACAGGAGAAACGTTGTCTGATCCTGAGAATCCTATTGTGCTTGAGCGGATGGACTTTCCTGATCCTGTTATAAAGGTTGCTATTGAACCCAAGACCAAAGCCGATGTTGATAAGATGGGAGCTGGCTTGGTCAAACTTGCACAAGAAGATCCATCTTTCCACTTCTCACGGGATGAAGAGATCAACCAAACAGTTATTGAAGGAATGGGAGAGTTGCATCTTGAAATTATTGTTGAACGGCTCAAGAGAGAGTTTAAGGTTTGCATCTACTATTCAGTGCATCAACTTCTAATTGTTTTCCAATTGTTTGACTTTCTTAACATGGTTTCTTATGTTTTAACATGCACACCCACATACACAAGCAGACATGCGCACACAGATATGCACAAGAACACATCATGGATATAATACATATCTGCGTGTAATTATGTTATTAATCTCTTTTGTATTTTATAGAATCCTTTCAAATAAGATATTCGTGCAATAGTTTTGCGTCATATCTAATTGTAGACTTGTGGTATTTGGTTAATGTGCTGACCATTGATGAGTCTGAATTTTAAATCATGGTCAATCAGTACCACTGTAATTTTAGATGATTTTGTCCTTTTGCTTTTCCTTTTTCTACTTTTGTCAACTCCCTGCAAATTATTTGAATGAGTGCATTTTTATTCTTTCACACATGCCTAACCGCCGTGCTCAACTTTGATAATTCTCATTAGTTAGAATTGTTTTTAAGGCACAAAATTTGTGAATGTATTGCTGATTTGGGACTAATAACTTGAATGGTTGGCAATTGTAGGTAGCAGCTAATGTTGGTGCTCCTCAAGTAAACTATCGTGAGAGCATTTCCAAAGTCTCAGAAGTTAAGTATGTTCACAAAAAACAGTCAGGTGGGCAAGGGCAATTTGCTGATATTACCGTAAGGTTTGAACCCATGGAAGCAGGCTGTGGATATGAGTTTAAGAGTGAAATCAAAGGAGGAGCAGTGCCAAGAGAATATATACCAGGTGTAATGAAAGGACTGGAGGAGTGCATGAGTAATGGAGTGCTTGCAGGCTTCCCTGTTGTAGATGTTCGTTCCATACTAGTGGATGGCTCTTACCATGATGTTGATTCAAGTGTCTTGGCATTTCAGTTGGCTGCCAGAGGAGCTTTCCGTGAAGGAATGAGGAAAGCTGGTCCAAAGATACTTGAACCCATTATGAAAGTTGAAGTAGTTACCCCGGAAGAACACTTGGGTGATGTGATTGGTGATCTCAACTCGAGGAGAGGCCAAATCAACAGCTTCGGCGATAAACCTGGGGGTCTCAAGGTATGTGAAAGTGAAACACTTGAGTTCTTTCCAAACTATTTTTTTAGATAAGTGACCTTGCCATTGCATATTCTGTAAATCCTACTAGAGCTGTGTTAGCTGGCCATATTAACTAGAAGTTGAGCCTGATATGGTGTACAAGTTAGACATGCTAGTGGTTGAAACTTCTTTCTTTGTAGATTAGACCATGAAATACTGCAGGATTAATACCTATCTGAACCTTTCAGCATTGGAACAAACCTAACTTATCTCTTCAAAACTACTATGTGGGTTTCCCATTTCAGTGCCTGCTGTAGTACAGCAAAGATTAAAACACATGCAATGGCCAAAGAGAGAACATGCACCATTTCCATTAGTAGTCCAACTGTGGATTTGGAAATTAAATAGCAGCCTCTTGACCATTGTCTTGTATGTGTACATTATTTGATGGATTTTGTTGTTATTGATGCAGGTGGTTGATGCCCTCGTTCCACTAGCGGAAATGTTTCAATACGTCAGCACACTCCGGGGAATGACAAAAGGCCGCGCTTCATACACTATGCAGTTAGCCAAATTTGACGTCGTCCCTCAACACATTCAAAGCCAGCTTGCTTCAAAGGAGGAAGCAGTTGCTACTTGATCTAGTTACCTCGCATGGAGTTTGAGAAGAGAAGGAAGCTTTTGCCGCTTTAATGTGGTTCCCTCAAGTGGAGTTCGTGACAGAGAGCCGGAGAAATTACTTGTTTTTATTTTTTTCAGTAGATGACAATGTCCTAATTACTGATTCTTTCTGTACCATATACATACGTGAAAGCAAGTTAAGTTATAGTGAAAGGTAGAAAGTTCGTGATGCCCTGCATTTTGAAATCTGGAATGAGCTGGTGATTTCGTGGAACTTTTTCTCCAATTACGTAATAGAAATCGTCTACTTTTGAATTGTCCATTTGGACTCTGAATTTCAACACACTTGGCATGTATTGGAAGAAGTTGATTCGGATTTCGGAACTCTTAAGCCTAGCATAAATATAGACAAGTGAATGATATTTTGAATTTGATAATTATAAAAATTAAGTGACTGGGAGATTAATCTCATTTTCATGAGAGGAGATTCTGAAAATGTAGTGAAAATCTTGTGGAAATGACATTCAATAAAACAAGAATTTACGAGAATTTATAAACAGGTTCAATAGTCTAGGCTGTCTAGCGTCGTGAATTGTACATGCATATTAAGTTATATTTTTATAGTATATATTTTAACAAATTATTTATAGACGGTATAAAATTGTTGTTTTCTTTTTTATGTCGAGAAGTGTTGTGTCCCCATTATCCAATAGAACAATAGTTCTTACATATTTTCAAATCTGAAAATTATATAATAAATATATTATACGCTATAATTAAAATTAATAAATGTGTTGATTTAATTGATTTGATCTAAAATATTATAACTCTTTGAACAAGAGAGATCTATTCGGACAAGAGATGTATTGATTCAGGCTAAGAAACAATTGAACCAATACAATGGTTCGGCATGAAACAATTAAATCGTTGCAATGGTTCAAATTGATAAGACTATTAAATGAATCATTACAATAGTTCAATATATCCTTTCAAAGAAATATATCTCTAATATTTAAAATACCTTTTCAAATGAATGTATATCTTCAAAAGGATATGTATCTCTTCAAAAGGGTACTGCCTATAAATAAATTGTAAATCCACCCAAGTTTTCATTTCAAAAAATCATTTTCAAGTACTTAAAAAATATCATTTTGATATTTTTTCTTGCTATAATATTTTTCTCTCATTTATAGTTTTGCACTAAATTTGTTTCTACACAACAAATTCTAGTGCAGAATAAAATATGTGCCTGTCTTATTTTGGGAGACTAATTCAAAGTAACCATGTGTAGCAAAAGTAAGGGCCAATATAATCTTAAGAAAAGAGTGGTCAACCATTTAGTTCAAACTCTCTTATATATTTCAAATACATGACAACATACGGAGCTCGATTCGGAGTTCCGGTGACCAAGTTAGAAGTTCATTTGCCTAACTTATATTAAAAAAACTTAGAAACCTTATTTAAATATGATTACATTTATTTATATCTACTTAATATTTTAATTTTGTAGGGTTTTGTTGATGAGACTCGTGGCAGGGGTGGAGCCAGCAATGATGGTGAGGACGGTGGAGGCGGCGACGATGCTGAGACTAATGATGGCAGGGGTAATGGCACGATAAACAATGTTTGTTTGCCTGCCGATGACGATGATGATCAGGGGATATAGTTTATGTTTATATATTTACTTTTATATGTATAACTAATTAATTTTTAGGTTGTACATCGATTACATTTTGTATCTAGTTACTTTTTATGATTTATATGATTACGTTATGTACGTATTGATGGTTGATTATATATATTTGATGGCTATTAATATGCGTTAATGAAAAATTATTTGTTGTTTTTGGTTTATAACAAATACAATTATGTATATTTAAAAAATATAAGGGGTTTTGTAAATTTTTATATATATATATGTGTGTGTGTGTGTGTGTGTGGGTGGGTGGGTGGGTGGGTGTGTGCGATAAAAATGTAGGTACACAGCTGTGTACCTACACGGTAGACTTTTAGTGACGGTTTGAATGACTATGGTGACAGTACTATCAAGAAAACTGTCGCCGTAGCAATTAAAATCGTCGCCAAAAAAGTCTACCGTGTAGGTACACAGCTGTGTACCTACATATACCTCTCTCTCTCTCTCTCTCTCTCTCTCTCTCTCTCTCTCTCTCTCTCTCTCTCTCTCTCTCTATATATATATATATATATATATATATATATATATATATATATATATATATATATATATATAATGTCATTCTCGACGGACAAAGTCATAGCCGATGGACATGCCGTCAGTAGTGACCATTCTAATTAAAAATTGAAACCACGCATTGCCGAAAGACCAACTTAATGGGGACGATAACTTTTTGCTTTCACTATTAAACGAATAATTGGCGATATGAACATGGCGACGAACTGTCCGTCGCCAATTACTCATTCGCGATGGACAATCTATTGCCAATGTCACCTTCACTAATGACCTCAATACCGATGGAACTTGACGGGAACACGGGGCGATGACACCTGAGGCGACGAACAACGCCATCGACAATGAGATCATTGGCGACAAATATTGGTCATTGGCGACAGAATTGTCCGTCGACTATGACCAATTTTTTTGTAATGACTACTAGTAATTAGATCTATAGCTACGACATATAGCGACGATCGGTGCAGAAATGTACCAATGGATGTTTATTTATACACATAAATCATAATATATATATATATATATATATATATATATATATATATATATATATATATATATTTGGAGATTTGTATAAACAAAATAAATGATCATTTAATTAATGACGAATGATGTACTTTTATTAATAAATAAATGTTAAACATTAATAAACATTAAATAAATAGATAAATATGATTTTTTATAGCAAAAATCCAACATCAACATGCTATTTTTTTAACAAGTAATCTATGTTTTGGTTACTTAACTTTACAGATGAACTTATGTTCCCTTTTGGTGCTTGGTTCTTGAGCTAATAAGTCTACCTTTAATGTTCATTTGCAAAGTTCATTAAAGCACCACTTTATTGCTATTCCAGTCCTTGTTGCAATTAGGTAACAGTCAATCAACAAAAAGAAAAAGAGAAGTAAATGCACATACAATTCCAGCTTATTTTCTGTGTGGAACAACATCTTAAATTATGACATATATTTGTTTAAGGACAAAAAATCCTTCTTTATGAAAAGTTCAAGTCTTGCTTTGTGTGCCAATTTGTTCTAAACCTTGATCCTTAGGATCCTATATACTCTTCTTTTTCTAGGATTTGTAAGATTAGTGATTAAATTTATATTTTCATTTGAGCTACCTATCTTACTTGAACTTCGAAAGAGATACATGATGATATTTTTACTTAGATCACTACTTATGATCGATTTTGTACTTGTTCCAACTAGCCCGGGTACCTAATTGTGGTTATGTTCTATAATTAACTACACTTTGTAATTAATTTTGTCATTAGTATCATAATCCTAAATTATTTTCAGGAATTAAATAAAGAAAGAGTGAAAGCAGTAACTGCTGCTCCCAAGTCGCTCCAAGAAAATTTGGAAGAAAAAGTTAAGATGGAGCTTGAACAGAAGGTGTGGATTTTTCTGCATTACTGGAAACATTTGAAAATCCGTAAGTCCAAGTTGCTAATCTTTGAAATTTCAGGAAGCTGAAGCAGAACTAGAACTGAAGAAAATGCAGGTGCTGGGAAAAGCAGAATTGGCTTCGGCAATTGCAAGTGAGAAGGCATCTCAGATTGAAAAAATGGTGGAAGCAAATCTTAATGTGTGAAAGTTGTCAAAATACTCAAAATTTCTTTAGCAAATCTTAATGTATGAGAGTTATCAAAATACTCAGGATTGGTTTTCGAAATCGTTTTGTTACATACCTTATCATTTACTAAATTACTTTAAATTAATTATGATTGTCATTTTTTAGGGGATGAATTATTTTAAATGATGTAATAATATTTTTTAAGTTTTAGTTTATATTGTATTATGTTTGTTGAATAAATATGTGCATTACTAATTAATTTTCTTCTAAAATATAAAAAAGCTATAGCGATGGTCATCGGCCAAAGCTATAGCGTTCCAAGCCTATAATAAGGGTCAAGACTGTCGCTATAGAGACCTATAGCTACGGTTATTGCCGATCGTAGCAATAGATACCTATACCTACAGCCATGACCATCGCTAAAGGTTTTGTATTGGCCGTCGAAAAAAATTAAACACATTTTTGTTCTGCTTTTTAGCTACGACGGGACAGTCGCTATAGATATATAAGACCGTAACTATAAGATTTACCGACGACTTCTACGACGAGGGTCCCGACCATTGCTAATACCTTTAGCAACAGTCTTTTGTCTTATAGCTACGGTCGATGACCCTCGCTATAGGCCAATTTTCTAGTCAATATAATTGCATAATATATGATGCTAACTACTTCTAAACTAATGCACGCCTCATTAATTTTAAGATAAACGTGGAATAAAATATATTCTTAATTATGTACGAATAAGACTTTTTTTTGTAAGTCCGAAGAAGTACAAAATAAATTTAAAGAGAAATACAGAGGAAAAAAGATTAAATTAGATATGATTGATATAATAAACAAAGAGAAGTACAAGTGTGCATGTTTGGAGCATGCATGCATGAGGGTTCATAGTAATGTGACCTCCATCCTTCTATGCCAATACCTCCAATTCAACTTCAGAACTTTGCAAACAGTAGTCCACAAAACATCCTCTTTATATATATATATATATATATATATATAAATTTTTTTTTTCTAAATGCAATTAATGAGTAGAGGTAGCCATCCTTCAAAGAAGAACGATAGTTTTGGATCTAAATGTGAACATAATTTGTGGACACATAGCCTTGTACGTATATAGACAAGGATACCTACACTCATGGCCTTATCTTACACCTGCATGTCCCATACGTACTCATTAATCCCTATGAGGCTATGGGAATTGCTCCTTCATACTTTATCATTTATTTTATATACTGAGTTTTACAAGAAGTGTTTTATTTTTAAAGTTAATTTATGAAAGCTTAAAATTAATAATTGCTATGAATTTATTTAAATTTTTAGAATAACCGATTTTGTAGTTATAATAATTTTTAATTTACAAATTTATTAACTATGTAAATAAAATAAATTCATTTCATTGTTATATATGGCAACAGATTCTAAAATACAGGTCATATTGGCAAAGGGCAGTGCTTCTAGACCAACAACAACTGACTCTTTAGGGCTTTGAGGAAAAGCAATAGACATGGGAAGCTGGACGGTTAGACAGAAGGCTGTATCTCTTTAGTGTTTTCAGTTTGGACCACCTAATGCGTCTTTTTATTAACTCAAAAAAAGAAACAAAAAGGGTCTTCCTATTTCTTCTAGGTAGCTGCTACATAGGTAGAAATTTAATATCTTCACATTAATTAATCCATTAAGCAGGCAAATACTCCCTTGCTCGTGCAAAGGTAGGGTCATAGGGTAATGAAAATTTGATATAGAACAAAAATATATTGAAAATATATAAATATATTTCTTACACATCAATATGTATAAAAAAATAAAATTTTCAATTTTTTTGAAAATGAGAGATTTTAATACACCTATTATTTTGACTATTAAGATTTGCGCCGAACTCATAGACAATTTTTTTTCCCGAGTAATTGTTCTTTTAAATCATAAATTTCAAATTCCAAAATTTATCATCAATAAAAATTATACTTAAATATAATGAAAATCTTAATATTAAAATAAATTCTACAAAAAAGACATGATGGGAACAGTCGACTCTTGTATTTTTTTTATTTTATTCTTAGCACATATCATATATATAATTCGGTTTTAGACTAAAGGATGCATCTTTTATACATGGAGTAAATCATTAACTCATGATTCTTCATGCTTTAGTCTACATTGCATATGACCATTGTGCAGGTATAATTGCTACGTGAATGATTTATTCACCTTCTGCCAAACTCTACAAGGCGATCTTTCGTTTATTCTTTACACTTGTTTATTTTCACCAAATTGTAATTTACAGTAATATTCATCGTCTCAAATTAGGGTTTTCTCTCAAAATAACCGCACATATATAATTTTGTTAATATCATTTTAATTTATTATATAATTAATCACAAACAAATTCATTGTTGTTGTCAACAAATACAATTATTTTATATTATTTGAAATAAAATTTGAAACCAGCTGAATATTATTAATTTTTTTCTAGTCAATGTCTTTATTTTCTTTCTCCCGATCACGTATTAAATATTTAACATGCAACAAGCTCTTCTAGACATGCTTCATTATTTTAATTTTTGAATATAAACAGGAATGGTAATGATTTAAAACTCCACACTCTCTCTCTTACCCTTTATTTGTTCTAATTTCTTAATCTTATTATTATTATTTTCATAATTGGCATTATTATACTGAAGGGGACATATAAACCAAAATGCAATCATGTCTGTATCGCTGTTAACATCATTATTGCTAATAACATGTTTTTCATATCCAACATGGAAATCCTCACCAGTATATAGAGTCTTAACAAATTTAATTACAAAAGATTAAAAAGTACAAGCAACAAAAGAGTACATGATGATACTGTTTGTGACGTGTGTTTGCGTGGCAGAGAGACCAGTGCCACAGTTGATCGGGATATTCGTGGTCAAATGGTCAACACCCACAACAATATTTATCAATTTCTTCTGTTTTACTAGCCTTTTTTATTTGGTCAAGCATTTAATTAAGTGATTAAAAAAATCAGTGTTTGTACATAGTATTAAACTCTTAGCATGTTATACTCTTAGCTCATATTTACATACATCTTTTTTTCTTTTTTTTTAAATTATAATTATGTCTAATAATGTCATATGCAAAATTTAGTATTGATGTTGAAAAAGTTAACAAAAATAATATAAGAAAAATTAGAATTGAAGAATAATAAATATTTAATTTATTAATAGTACGTAGAGTGAAATGATAATATAATTATGTTGTTAAATATAAAGATATTTTATTATTTATTACTATCGTTACTAAAATATTTAAATAGAACTATTTTAGTAAAAGGGAAGAAGTAATAAATATAAGGATGCTTACTTAATTACATAATAAATTATTGGGAAATGGAAACTCATTTTCCAGTAGAAAATAATACAACATTGTCCCATATCTTGCCGACGCGAATTTAGAGTTTGTACGGGGTTGTGTTTCATGATTAACACCTCTGATGTCTTTCTATATATACATAAAATAAATTGGTATACAGATGAAATTCTAAAATCTTCTCAGTAAGTTATCACTCAATTTTGATATGATTTCTAAATTATTAAGAGTCTTAATATAGTCTAAAATCAAACCAATCAGGTTCAATTCAACCCTCATACTAAGTTAAAGCTTTTTTTAAAGACAAAAGAATAAACTCGGGTTAATAATTACAAAAAAATAAATAATAAAATAAAACTACAATTTGTTTTTTCCCCACTTACAAATTTAAGAACACGCACTAATTAAAACACTAAGAACACATTACATGCAAATCCACAATCAGCACCTGCACAACATCAAGTTCCCAATGTCACCGCAACATCACATCTAGATCTAAGCCCTAACCCCCCCCCCCCCCCCCCCCCCCCCCCCCCAACTCGATCAGATTCAAACTCTTCTTCACCTCAACCCAAACTCCCAACTCAGATCCAATCCTTTAACAATCAAACAGAGCAAAGCAATGACAAGCCTAACGAACAAAAAGGGCAAAACAAAGGCAAGCATCAACACAATTGATTTTTGACAAAAACATTTTTTGAGAATTTTTTTTCTTTCAAAATGTTTTGTTTTGGGGAAAATGAAGATTTCTCAGGGTTATTAATTAAATTTTAAATGACTTTTAATTAAATTTTTTTTTGGTTGAGATTATTATATTAGTTAATTAATTAATTTTCATGTTTATTTATTTTAATATTTAATTGTTTTACATGATTACTGTGAGCCCAAATATAAATTAGAATTCGCATTTAACTTAAAAAATTAAATAACCAAGTCGAAATTAAATGAACAAGGCAAAAATGAATGAACAAAACCCTATAGGGACCTCCACGAGTTCCGGAGTAGAAGGCTTGTGGAGGTAACTCATTTTTAGAATTGATAAAGGGATTGGATTGACGCCTAGAAAAATAAAACAATTAACGCATTACTTAGGTAACTAAGGGTATTCTATGATTTTTTTTTTTGCGACTAAAGGTATTTATGAAATTTCCCTCGAAGTCACATGCTTGACACATGACCCCCTTATTATGAGACTCTATAAATAGCCCCCTCATTTCAAAAGGAAGGAACTTTTGGAACCTGACAACTCTCTAGGGAATTCACTTCGAGTTTGAGATATAAGAGAATACTTTTGGACCCTCGAAATTAAGATTTGAATTCTCTTGAGACCTGAGACACTAGAGAAAGCTTTTGATCATTGATTTTTCTCGAAACTTCAAAAACACAGAAAAGACTCTTGGACACTAGAGATTATTCTGGGATCTCGAGAGTTCTACTTTGTGTTATTTGAGTTATTGTCCACCTGTTCTTATCCCTACTTTGATCGATTAATCAATTCCATATTCTTCGCAAATTGCTCGCCTCCAATCCCAACACTAAATTCTAACCCTAACAAGAAACGAAATTTCTTTGCTTACAATTACTTAAATTGAAACTATTTATGTGAGTTTACTGTTTTGTCCTTAAAAAAACTACAACTCAACAAAAGGACCGGATAGAATCCGGTTGGTCCGATTTTGGATTATGTTGAGACTTTTAACAATTTAGGGGCTATATCAAAATTAAGTGACAACTTGAAAGAATAATTTTATAATTCGACATGACCTAGTATTCATATCCTAGTATATATATATACACACACACACAAACATATGACCTAGTATTCATATCCTAAGCTTTTCTCCATACGCTATGCAGGTTGATACATGCATATACATACATAGTCTTGGATAGGAGTATATATGGAATACCATTTTACAAATAACATATAAAGCATACCTCGTCTATAAAATAATGTTGGATATTAATTTCAAGAATCACAAACCGATATTCATGTGGTAGTCCGTTGTCAAATACCCACTCCTGTATTAAGCTTCCTTTACATGTAAATTAATAAAGTATAACCTAAATTAGGATTCCCTGCATTATACCCTACATTATACATATGTTATAATTTTTTTAGTACGAATTTAGTGATATAAATATTACTTTTATTAATATTTTTAACGACATAATTATTTATGATAAATTTTATTGTGTGACAATTACTTACAACAAATTAAAATTTATTTTATCACTATAATATTGTATTATTAAATGTATACTAATTTTTTTTTTGAAAAATATGTATAATAAAGGAAACGTTAATCCGTGAACCTGTAAATTAAAGGACTATTGAGTTTACGATTTCTTTTTCTCATTTATACAAAAGAAATTAGTCATCTAAGTTTGTGGCGTACATATTTATTTATGGACAGGTTTTAATTAGGGTATTGGAAGAAGTTCGTCCATACTTGGTTGTTGAAACGTGGGGAACCGAAACAATAATGAGTCTGTATCAGTAATGATCAAGGCTTGCTTCATCATTCCTTGAATTTCAGCCCACCACTTAATTTGTGCATATACTTATCTTTCCTTGATAGAACTTTCATGTATCTTATGTTCATGACAGAATATATGCTAGGGACAATCTATAATAGGAGCTTATTTCTTTTAATACTTTTCGAATACAACAACAACAATAATAATAATATATTAATTTATCTTTTCTTATTTAAATTTTTTATATTTTCCTACTTAATCTTTCAAATTTTATTAAATTTCATTTTTATCCTTATATTATTTGAACATACAATGCATTTATAACGGGATGCTAGTATATCTAATATATAGACCCGTTGCTCGAGGACGGCTGTGGTGTAAACACATTTTTTTATTTTTAAAAAAATATCTCTCCACTTTTATGATAATTCTTAATTTATTTTTTATATTAATTTTTATTTTTTTATTTAATCATTTAAATTTTATAATTTTACTCTACATAATTTGTTTCATTACACGTGTCCAACCGAGTTACTATAATATAAATAGTGAGGGAAAGCAAAGAGTTCGATAAACTTATCGGCACGCACAAGCACACTCCACCAGATCGACTATTAAACTAGTATTATGTTTCATATGCAAAACAGCAAAAGCATTAGAATAGTGTGGGCCCCATCAACGAAACGGGATAACAGTGTAGGTCCCATTTTCACAACCGGCCTGCACTCCGGGGTTTGTGAGCCTAATGATCAAATGCTAACCCCACGCCGGACCCATAAGCGCCACGTATCGAGTCCCTATTACATTATCATACCCTTTTGTGGGGTTCAATATCCATTAGTCTAATTCAATAGACTTGTTATTAAAGATATAAAAGAATTGAGTCAAATTGAATATTGAGTTATTTAAATTTTATATTATAAAATTTATTAAGTATAAAATAAAATTTAATTAAAATTCATTTAGTTATCGAGTTTGACACGATCTTAAATTGAGCCTAAATAGTTTAAATTTTTTAAATAAATATATATGATCCGATTATCAATATAAAATTATAATTTAAATAAGTTTGAGTAATTTATCAAATTTTAAACTTTACTCACATTTAAATCACTTATATTTTAAATCTAGTTTGAATCGAACTTTTATGCGAGTAAGTATGAATTGAACACAAATTATTTGGTTCATTTTATAACCTTACCCGTTACTTGGTTGATGTCAATATTTTGTGGCTTATTCAAGTTTTATTTTAAATTTAGAGTCTTGTTATATAAAATGATAAATTTATACCGATAAAAATATTAATATATATGAATATATAAATTAAAGAAAAAATTTAATACTATTATTTTATTTTATATTTTAAAATTTTATGTTAATTATAATTTAATTTTTTTATGAGATTATATATTGTATAAATTGTTGTATATGAATTTGGAGAGGTGTCTTTGTCGGATCAATTGGGTCGGTTTGTGGGGTCCATGTCTTGTGAAGAGGCGTAGAATATACTTCGTATAGAAAGAATACGTTTATAAAAACAATATTAAATATAATATTAAATTTAGTTAATAAAAAATAATTTTTTGTACAAAAATTTGTATTTTTTTAAAATTAAAATAAATATACTATTTAATTATTATGTATATAATCCTGTCCATATAAAAATAAAAAATTAAAGGTCGACCAACCAGAGGCAGCGCGGTGTTGCTGGTGAGGACTTGAACTTATATTTAATCATCTTTATTGCCCTCGACCTTAAAAAACTTCTCATACACGTACAACCTTTTCCTGTTATTTAATAAAAAATCAGCGGTCATTAAAAGGATCTTCAAATCTGAATCACTTCTGATTATGTTCAAAGACTTGAGGGGAGTTTATGGTTAAGTTTTATTCCGCATCTATAGTCTTCTCTCTCTTTTTCTTTTCCATTATTCTATTATTACGAAGTGTCACGCCTAATTTTTCTATTTAACGCAGGTTGGTTGGTGTCACAAGGCCAAGGTGCCAACAAAGGTCTAACAGTTGGCCACTAAATTAATTGGGAGAGTAAATATTATTGAAAAAAAATTATTTCTTCGGTTTCATAATTTTTTTTTTGAAATTAATAAAAAATGAAAGCTTAAAATTTCTTCGGTTTTAGAAAACATGATTATACTTTCTTTGAATAAAAAATCATTCTCTTCTTTCTTGACAGTGGAAGTATATTAAATTAGATAAAGTTTAATTAAGCCGTAAGATATGAGGGTATGTACTCAAAATTCCAAATTTAAATTGGTAAGCATACAATTTATAAAATTAATTGAACTAGAGTAACTATATGTTGCCAATGATGTTCTAACATCATGGTTGAAACTTAGGTTTTAGAAACATTTGATTAAGTTTGATTCTCACTAAATGTGTGAATTTGTATTTCTTCTTTATTATATGATGTTCTTTACTACTTAATTATTAAGAGTAACTATGCGTTAAATATGTGCAAAATTAAGACTTGGAATCTAAATATTTAACTTTTGTAGGGAGGGTATGCGATTAGGTCACAACAGACACACAAGACTTTACTCATATGAATAGTAAGTGATGTCTACCTTCATGAGTAGATCATTATGAAAATATCAATTTTCTTTTTTATCAATTCCATATATAATTTAGAAAGTCAATATATATATATATATATATATGACACAAAGGAATTACTCTCTAAATTATACAGAAAGAGTTATATTTTGAATTCTTAAAGTTAATATGTGAAATCTCAAAATTCAAAATTCATACTTAACATAAAATAATTAATGTAACTTACTTGGCCCTTGTATCGATTGATAGATAGTTGTAGATAAGGCAAAAAGGAAAGTTAGAGACATTACGTATAAGCTGGTGAAATATCGTACAAAAACGTCGTTATTTTGTATAATCAAATATATAAAAATGCATTACTTGCCTACTATGCATGCATATTGGGTACAAAAATGTGTTTTATAATTTTTTTAAACAGTATTATTTTGGGACACAACTCATGCAAAAACGTGTCACCTCACTCGTTAAATGTCTCTATAACTCCCATGTGCTCTAAAAATATTTATTAATCATAAATTTGTTATGTATTTATTTGAAAATTTTGCAAATTAATACATTAAATAAAAATATTTTTGCAGGGAATAATAAATTAATTATTCTTAAACCAAAAACACTTTTTTTTTGCCGGGTGTGGGGGCTTTAAGAAGGCCAATTCATCCCGTGCCATCAGATTTCTGATCTTGAGCTTTAATTTTTTTCTCTCTTCTCTACCCTTCCCTTCCCTTCCCTTCCCGGCAACATCAATAGCAGTACCACTGATTACATATCCTCTTTCTTTCTTGTCTTTATCAGTTGCTGGTGGGAAGGGTGGTGGAGTATTTCAGTACTACCACCATTTTCCGCCTCCCCATTTTTCCCGGTAACTTTTTCCCACAATCAAGTTTCCACTCGATTGATAAGATAAACAAATAATATAATAGAGAGAAATTAAAAGAAAGTGAGAGGGATTTCTTCAGATATATAATCGAAGTCGTATGTGATCAGTTTCTGCTGCTGCTTTTTTCTTGCTTCTTATATATTTAACCATATCCCTTTAATTCCTATCTTTCCATTCCTCAACTTTTCCCTTTCTACTTTCCTTTCCTCGGGATCCGTTCATTCTCGACAAAACAGTTTTGTTTTGTGTTCGGTTCAATTCCCGAGGAAATCTTGTGATCTTTGTGCCAGCTGACTTTAACTGTGTGTGACTTTTATCTTCACTGATTGGTGGAAACAAAGTTGGCTTGAACCAGATCTCTCAAAGAAGTTCATTCAATTTTGTTTATTAGGGTTCCTTGAATAGGATTATCAAGGTTTTTCTTGTTTTTCTTGTGCTCCTCTTCTTAATTTTTTTCTTCCTGCTTGGATTCATTATTTTTCTTATATACATAATTGTGCATTGATTATTTGGAATATATATATATATATATATATATATATATATATATATATATATATATATATATGAACTCTTTTCCCACAAAATTTATGGGATTATTTATGTTTATGTTTATATATGCAATGACTGATTTTGCTATAATAGTCATTTAACTTAATATTTTGTGGGTGTTGTAAATTAAAAATATCAGCTTTTGCATCTTACTATTCCTAGATTAATTAGTAATCGATGCAAGACCTAAAATCTCGCTCTTTTTTCTATGTTCCGTAATCTCTTCCCTTTTTTTTAATGGATAACTAATGCATCGATTTTATGAGAACTGAAATAGTTTCTTATAATTATTAATTATTTTTAAAAAGTTTTTATTTCAATGTTTATGTCTTCATTTTAAGAACTCAGCCAGATCTCGCCTTGTTTGTCAATCGATTCCGTCAAAAATTTATTAGACATGGTAAAACTACGTAAGTTGGGTAATAAGTACATGCATTCTTGATTTTAAATGGTTTAGTTCCATTTCTATATCATGTATTACATAATGTTAATTATGTATTATGTGCAATAATTTCATATTTAATTTCTTGATTCACTTTTGTGTATGTGAGATATTTGAATGACAAACATAAAAGTAAAAGTAATGAATTTTGCTTATATGTGCATTATTCTTAGTAGATAGCCTTCACTTTTGAGCTAGGTGGAGCAAACAACTTTAATTTACTCGTTTTCATATATGTGACATGTACCTCAAGCAAAAGCCAACTTGAGTAGTTTTATCTAAACAATCAAGTAGAGGCTGCTTTCCCTTGAAGATGAAAAAACCAATGTAATACATATATATTTTCTTTTTTCTTAATTGTACAAGACTTAAGTATGGAACAAATATATTCAACTTACTATATATATATATGTGTGTGTGTGTGTGTGTGTGTGTGTGTGTGTGTGTGTGTGTGTGTGTGTGTGTGTGTGTGTGTGTGTGTGTGTGTGTGGATAAAAACAGTGTACTACATTAAAGTATCATCTAAATTTTTAGCTTAAATTTTAAATGTTTCTTATGATTAACTGATACAACACAATACTACAATCTTCGATGACTGAAATTTAAACATTAAGGGGAATGAGGTTAATTGCACTACATTATTAGGCTGATATATATATATATATATATATATATATATATATATATATATATATATATATATATATATATATATATATATATATATGACCTCAAGCTTAATTACAATATTAGCATATTTTACTATTTGTCCAAGTCTTTTTCGAGATTTATACAATCATGCATGCATAACTTGTAACATTTAGAACCCTTTTCTTCACTTTTAATTCTTATTATATGTTCCTAATTTTTTCGCTATATTAGGCTGAATTGCTAAGTAGTGTAATATATGCGCCCATGAATTTGTTAAGCAAGAAATTTCTTGAAGAGTTATTGAATAATAGAATTTTCTAATATCCTCTTGAGATGAAATTTTCATCAGCTAGTACAGTTTATTCTGATGCTACCATTTTGTCTAGGGTTTCCATATTCAACTTAGTACCATATGATATAACATTATACACACCATCAGTTTTTCTATACAAATTTCGTCTTCATCTCATGGCACATTACTCTCATATATATTTGCAACACTTTACGGGCAAAAACAATACTGTTCTTTTTCTTGAGCACTAATAAAAAATGTTTCTGGCTTTCAAATGCAGTGTTTAATTCAATCGATAATTGAGAAATATGAATACTTTTTCGCATGTCCCTCCGGGCTTTAGATTCCATCCTACAGATGAAGAACTAGTTGATTACTACCTTAGGAAAAAGGTTGCTTCAAAAAGAATCGATCTAGATGTCATCAAAGATGTTGATCTTTACAAAATCGAGCCATGGGATCTTGAAGGTAGATATATAGCTTTTTCTATTTTTAACTCCATCCAATCAATGCAGCAAATTTTTACTTATTAAATGTTGATCAATAATATCAGTTTCAAAATTTACCTTATCATGCGTATATGTTGCTCATCTAGCTCCTATAATTCTTTCTCTATGAAACTGAACAGAACTTTGCAAGCTAGGAACTGAGGACCAGAATGAGTGGTATTTCTTCAGTCATAAAGATAAGAAGTATCCAACCGGAACTCGAACTAATAGAGCTACAAAAGCAGGATTCTGGAAAGCTACAGGAAGAGACAAGGCCATATACTCTAAGCACAGTTTGGTTGGCATGAGAAAGACCTTGGTGTTTTATAAAGGTCGAGCCCCAAACGGACTGAAATCAGATTGGATTATGCATGAATATAGACTAGAAACCAACGAAAACGCCACTCCTCAGGTAAGTAAAGAAGCAATAAGTTTTCTCAATTGATCAAACTGAATTAATTCAATCTCGATCGATCATGATATATAGGTCAGTGTTCACGGATAAAATTACATATTTAATGTGTAAATGCTTTCCCTCACTTTGATATTGGATGAGACAATACCGTTTTTTTATCGTGTCACTAACATTGCTAAGCATTCATATACATAGATCGAGTGTAGGATATTAGTATATGACTATTTGTGTATTTGATTCTTAAATATGGAACTGAAAATCTTGAATATGAACAGATGGCATAGTTTAGCAAAATTTAAAGGCCAGTTTATCTATAAATCAACAAGCATTTTTTTTGGGTGTTGGGTGGATGGGGGGGGGGGGGGAGTGGGGGAGCAAGAAGAAGAATTTTTTTTTGATAAAAAGATTGTAGCAACAAATATGTACATGGAATATGGATGCTTTGATAATATATCATGGTGCTAACAGTTGAGAAATATGTCTCAGCAACAATATTAGTGTTATTGACATGGTCCATTACATTGATATCATGTTAAATATGAAAAAATAAATCCCAAAAAAAGTAACTTGTGGCTTGACACTTTCAAATCCTATGGGTTTCATAGGTTTTAAAACCTAAAATGGTAAAACCACAAGGTTTCTCTGGTATTATTGGCCTCAAACATGAAAGTCTTATTCTTCCCTCTCCAAGCCTTAAATCCCTATCAACGGGTTCACCGTGTAAATAATCAGTATATGTAGGCGCGTTATGGGAGGAAAGAACTATTATGTTACCTCTTTCAGGGTTTATTCTGTATAGTTTCTTTATCAGCAGTCCTAAACATTAATTAGTGGCCGTCTCATGAGGTTGAATAATGCTTATATCTCTAACACCTGAGCATGAAGCATGCATGTTCCAAACTTTATGTACGCTAATACGTACAGTATATCTCAGTCCTCCTTAAATCTGCTAGATGAACTTATTATGAAATGCATCATGCATTACTCTTGTTTGATTTATTTTGTTTAATTTTCTTTGCCTTTAAATAACAGATTTTAATGCATTTTCTCGCGCTTGTGAGTTATTCATTTGATTTAGTAAGTTAATCATGTATGACGAATTGCAACAGGAAGAAGGATGGGTTGTCTGCAGGGTATTCAAGAAGCGTTTGACAATAGTAAGGAAAATGGATGAGCACGAGCCTCTGTGTTGGTACGATGATCAGGTCTCATTCATGCCGGATTTTGATTCTCCTAGGCAAATACCTCAGCCCTATACACCATTCCATAATCATCAGTATCCCTGCAAACAAGAACTTGAGTTGCAGTATTATACGCCTCATGAAAGACTCCTCGAACTTCCTCACTTAGAAAGTCCGAAAGTTCCACAATTATCAGCAGCAAGTGCAAGCTGCAATTCAGTAACTCCATATGGATTTGAGCAGTCCTCAACACTCACACAAGAAGAACATATGCACCAAAACAGACAAGCCCAAAATATCAACGCGCTTTATGGTAGTAACAATATTGAGCATGCAGTGGATCAAGCGACCGATTGGCGAGTCCTTGACAAATTTGTTGCATCTCAACTAAGTCAAGATGAAGATGATACTAAGGAGGGAACCTGCTCAAATGCACAAGTGGCAGAACAAATAAACATGCTATGCAATGATTTGAAGAGGCCGGATGTTGATTCAAAAAGCACTTCTATATCCACCCTGAGTTGCCAGATTGATATGTGGAAGTAAGAACATATTATAGTGGCCAGAAATTATTATTACTATCCACTAGTTATTAGAAGTTCAAGGTTATAAAAGGGAAGAGAACTTCATCTAATTGCTGTAAATAATAAAACTAATATGGTGATGGCTTTAATTAGCAGCTGTTAGATTTGTGCTAAACAATGTACTGAAAAATTCACAAAGCTTTTAATATTAATAAATATATGGATTGTATGGTTGAGTACGTGCTATAATTGGGTCTGATTAATGAGCGTTGAATTTTTTTATTTTTTTTGGGTTTGCATTGCAGAAAGTGTATTTGAAGAGTTCTTATTTTTGGCTATGTATTTCATCATTTAACTACTCTAATTGGGATTTTTTTTTTAAAAAGAAAAAAAAAACCTCCCCTAAATTTTTGCATGTGCCATCATGCATGCCATATAGATAGGTGTTATCATATTTTCTCCCTTTGCTATAATCTAATCAATAAAAAATATAGAACAAGGAAGGGGAAACGCAATGTTCCAACATATTTATCCAAACTTATAACATATGTATTTAGAGATTTTTTCCGCACTTGAAATGATTTTAAGGGCCATAGAGATGATTGAAGAGGGGTGTTGAAGTCAATTAAAGGGTATGGCATGCATTACCCATCAAAAATACTGTATGCTCCCTCAGTTTTTATATTTAATTTAGATATTAGCTTTTGAATATATATATATATATATATAGAGTTGATACAATAACATTTAAACATATTAAAAAGAACATAGAATTCAAACAAATATTCAACATGTCAAATCCGTGCAGCAAGCACCAAAAATGTGGTAACTAAATTGAAACGAAATGGAATAGTAATTCATAAAGTCTACACTCGACAATGTAAGCAAAGCGCAGGAGCAGTTAGCCACCATCTAGTAAAACACCGGAGAGCGCAGGTAGGAGGAATTAAGGAACAACGAAGATATACAAGTTGGCAAATACTACATAATAACCACGTATTCCATAGATTTTCAAAATCCAAATAATGCTTGCATGAAAATACGTACTACGGTCCATGCATGCACAAGTCAAGAAGCAATGAAAGATGGCTTAAGAGCTTAGTGCTAACCCAGATAGAGAAAGTAAATAACCATATATGTGGATGCAAATTTGATTATTTTTAAATTTATTTAATTGTTATCAAGCATATATATACAAATTTGATTCAGTTAGGACATTATTAAAATTAAGCCATTACCATACCAATATTAACATTAAGGTAATCGATCGATTAATGAGGAAAGATAATTACTGTTGGTTGTGCAATCAAATTATATAAAAATTGTAAAAAAGCTAGCTAGCTGCATTAATTGCAGTGTTTGCTAATAGTTTCGTACTCAGAGAACATGAGGATTCGTATATTCAAAAAACAAGTCAAAACTTGAAGAGACAACGAGAAATTTAACCAAAAGACAACTCTAATCTAGGAACATGTACTAACCTATATACTTAAAATAAGTTACCTTGTACCGGAGAAAAGAATGAAGTAAACTACGCGCTTTTGAAGTTGAAACAATAGAGAGAAGACCAGAAGAACATAAAATTAAAGAAACGAAATATATATGTATTATTATGGTCGGCAACCATGCACCATGGCTTCAATTCCCAGCCGGTAGGTTGAATCGTCTGAGCTGGAAATGGAAAAAAAGGTAAAAACAAGATAAGTGAAAATGGACAGGCCGAAATGTATCAAGTACAATTCAAACATACATTCACCTGGCCGGTTGGTTTTTTGTAAGTACTCCCAACAAAACGACATTGAATGTTGCAGGTCATAACTGTGCAATAAAACTAGGAAACAAGAATAGTATGATCTTGATCGATCAGGAGGATGTTGTTGTTGACTTGAAGTTAGCATGCATGATTTTACTTGATGAGTTGAAGTCAAGCATATATGAAATTAAGACCCGCTCATCTCCTTCAAGCAACCACAATTTAATCTATGGGAGACAAAATGATTTCGCGTGCTTTCCTCAACTCATTATATATATACTCACCATATTTTCCTCACTCCTCACATTAGTTAAGACAGAGAAATATATAGAGATGATAGAACAATATCTATTAAAATTAAAGCTGTCTGAGTGCTTATATCTGGCCAGGTTTAACTTGAAGGCTTTATTTATTGGGACTAGGGTTTGGTGGGTGGTTCACAGTAGTACTCTTCATTGCCTTTTTTTCTTGCGTCACTTTAGATTAAAGTTATTGAAATGCATGCTTCCTTTTTAGTCTTCACGCATAAGTACTCCTCTCTCTCTCTCTCTCTCTCTCTCTCTCTCTATATATATATATATATATATATATATAAAACAAACATTTGTTATGTGTACTGTTCCAACAAACACATCTGTAACCATTACTATATTAATCTAAAGGTCCTAATTAAAGCAAATAAATACCAAATCGTTACCTAAAATAACGAGTAACTAATTTTTTTAATTAAAAAATGCTCAGCCGCTATCTTATGTAAAATGCATGGTTTATTTCAGTAATAGAATACTAAAGTTATTTAGAAAGAGATATACAACCCATTTTTCTAGCAACTTGTGCACTTAGTTGGAACCTTTGTTAGATATATTTATTACAATAATTAATATTTTATTTGATCGATTACATTAGATATAAAATTTTATATTAACCTTTTAAAAATTATTAAAAAAATAATATTTAATATAAAAATAATATGAAAAACTAAGCCACAAGCATTTTCTAGAAATCTACACTATACATGACAAATATTAAAAAAAAAATACTTTTTAAAAAGGAAAAAATAAAATAAATTAAAAAGAGAGTTGTATTTTAAAAAAATAAAATAAAAAAGAGGGTTATTTTTTTAAAATACAACCCTCTCCTTTTAATTTATTTTATTTTTTCCTTTTTAAAAAGTAAAATTAATTTTTAAATATTTGTCATGTATAGTGTAGATTTCTAGAAAATAATTGTGGTTTAGTTTTTCATACTATCTTTATATTAAATATTATTTTTTTTTCAATAATTTTTAAAAGGGTAATATAAAATTTTATGTCTAATTTACCGATCAAATAAAATATTAATTATTGTAATAAATATATCCAATAAAGGTTCTAACTAAGTGCAAAAGTTGCCTTAAAAATGGGTTGTATATATCTCCTTCTAGATAACTTCAGTACTCTATTACTAAAATAAACCATGCATGCAATTGCACTGAAAATAAACCATGCATGCAACCTTTGCCATGTGTAATTAGGGACCGTTACCTATCCTAACAGCTGGGCATTTTTGTCTAGTCGTTAAATAAGGTAGCAGTTGGGCATTTTTTAATTAAAAAAATTAGTTACCCGCTACCTTAGGTAACGACTTGATATTTATTTGCTTTAATTAGGACCTTTGGATTAACATAGCAATGGTTACAGATGCATTTGTTAAAACATTACACATAGCAAATGTTTATTATGGATCATCTCCCTATATATATATATATATATATAGTTGAAATGGATAATATTTGGAGCAATTATTCAGTGGTCCTGTGACACCTGTCACGTGATGATCTACATCATTCATGTGTTACCATTTCAGCACTTAAGTAGGTAATTTCACGTTAAATGCAGAAATAACAGTGCATAAATAATATATAACACCACGTGACAGGTACTTAAGGAGCATTTAATAATTTTTCTAACATTTGCCGCTTGCGAAGCCCAATACAAGCAGACCATGCGCATTAAAGTAGTGTGTGCAACATGTGTGACCATATCATTAGGATTTTACTCCCTCCTTTTCATTATATAAGTCGTTTAAGACATAATTACACATATTAAGAAATGTCATTAATACTAATGTTAGGCAATTAATATTAGTTTGAAATTCCATTACTACCTATACACTCATTAATTATTCTTCCTTTTCTCTCTCTTAATTATTTAATCTTTAAGGATAGAATAGGAAATGATTAAATTTGTTCTCCTAGATGCATGTAAAACGACTTATATTTTGAAAAGAAAAAAAACTTCTAAAACGACCTATATAATGGAAAGAAGGGAGTATTAATTATATACTGTACGTTCTTTGCAGCCTAAATAAGACACTACTCAATATGTCGTGTGATACTCCCTTACTAATTAGTTTGTTTCCTTAAAACCCCAGATCCAAGACCTCCACATTTCCTGGATTCCTTATTACTCCCTCTCTTTCAGTGATCTTTTTACAATGATCTTTTTTCTTTTCTTTTCTTTTTCCCCGGTGATCTATACATTTTCTTCTCTTTTTTAGACGGTTTGAAAAAAAATAGATCATGTTTATTTTTAAATTATAAAATGACCTGATGATTTCTATGATGTATGATACCTATGGTAGAATGCATAAACATATAAGTTATTGTAACATTCTTCTGCTCAGAGCATAATGTATAGCCATAAAAGTTCTTTGGTAACGCTAGCTTGAACATGAATACTGGCTCCTCCTGATCAGGACGAAACTCTTGATGCGTGTGACTGAGTTTTCAATAATTCAGAGCCTGTTGAGCCATTGAAACTTTCATGTATATATGAAAGCCCTATTTTTATAAGAAGTGCAGCAATGCTGAAAGAGGGTAGAACATTTAGTTTGCCAACGTGGTCTGCATGGTGCACCTAAAATTAATTCATTTTCAAGAAAGAAAGTTCCATTATATATAGTTTGGGTTGAAGCTTATTAGTATATGTCAATTTATTGTTATCTTCCACTTTGCTACCTGTCTGAGTTGTAATGTCAGACTACTAGATAAAGCAAAGGCATTGACTAAGAGTGCTTGTTTACTTGAACTTCTCTTCTTCTGGTGTTCGTTATTTTGGTGCTACCTTATTTGGAACTCCGGCTTACAAAGTTAAAATTAGACCACCGTAAACATAATCATAGCTTTAGATTTTTTATTTGATTTCATTACATCATTCACAATTTTGTATATTTTTTAAGTTCTTGAAATATTAATTTTTTATTAAAAATATTGAATAGTGCTTTTGTAGTTATAACTCAACTCAAAATAGTATGTTTAGCCCAGAATGAATTAACAAGTGGACTAGGGGCAACCCACAGTTGTTGAAATTATTACCTTATAAAAGGTTAAAGGAAATAACTAATTAAAAGCCCATGGTTCAGTATCTAATATTCATTCATTTTTATAAAAGAAATTTTAATAAGGCTCTTCTAAGCCCTTTGATCCCTTATATAGCTATAGTTGCTTGAGGCTATTTCTTAGCCAAATGATAAAAATGAACAGAAATTTAAATCAAAATTATGATGAAAAAAAACTTGAATTTGAGTTATATATATATTGTTGGACCGCATAATTATCAATATTAATGGCCTGCCCAATTACTTCAACCCCAATCAGCCAATTGGATCCAAAGCGCCTATGATAGACTCCTAAGTCCAATAGACTTAGGCTAATCTTGGCAACCAAGACATTGTAGTTACCATATCCAAAAACAACTTTTATATGGTACTTATATTTTTTAATAGGGTCTTTTCATACAATTTTAATTAGAAATTGTAATCTTATTGAGTTGGTGTAACTAGACTATAAATACAGATAGAAGAACACGCAACACATTTTTTTTTTGTTGCTAAATTCACACAACACATTCTTACCTACTAAATACTTATTGTCTCCATTGTTAACCTATTTCAAAACATGTTCTTAATCTTACACCGAAGGTATCTCTCGACAACTCCAGTCATCAAGTATTTTTTGGTGACTCTTTTTGTATAAGTTCACGTCCAAGCCGATAATTGAACATGTGGGTAAATTTGAGTGTTAACATATATATATATATATATATATATATATATATATATATATATATATATGTGTGTGTGTGTGTGTGTGTGTGTGTGTGTGTGTGTGTGTGTGTGTGTGTGTGTGTTAGGGATTAAGTCACGCAAAATAAACAACATAATCAAGAAAAAAATATCACTATATTTAACGTGGTTTGGTTCACAATGACCTAATTCACAAAACCAACTTTAATATATTAATCTTCACGTTACAACTTTTTGCATGGAATAAAAACTAAAAAAAAACCTCCCTCACACACCAATCCAAGATTCAAAAACACCATCTCTCAACTCTTTAGGATGTTACTATCAACTCTTTAGGATGTTAATATCTCATATATATATATATATATATATATATATATATATGAACAATTGTAGCTATTTCTCACAAGGTTGAGATGGATTTATCAAAGTAAGCTGGCTAGTAGTCCAAAATAAATTAATTTAAGAAAAAAATTCGTCTAAATTAACCTTTTGCGATTCATACATTTTGTAGTGTGAAACAGTGAATGGGAGATGTGGTATCTCAAATTAACGTCTTATGTATGTAGCTGGTTCAGTCAATTAATTTAAGACCATATCTATCTCTGCTTCTTTATGTACTTGATCTCTAGTGACACTCTCGGCCCCAAGCCCCACGCCTAAACTTTAGTACAAACATGCTCAGGCCACACAGTTAATGATACCCCAATCTTACATAAAAAAAATTATTTATTAGATTTCAATTCTATTACAATGAGAATCAATGTTAGGGAAGAACCACGGAGTTTACGCGTCTCTTGCGTGTACACTAAACATTAATATACATATTTGGAATATAACTTGACTAAAAAGCTTAAGTCATTATGTCTTAGCGCTATTCATGTATATTAATCCTTCACTTTTTTTATTTTTTATCTGATATGGGACTCCAACTCACTTGTAATATCCTAACAATCTCTCTCTTACAAGTGAGTTCATCACATCAAGAGCTTCCCTTCACATGAATACCTTCTTTTTAATCACCACAATACCAATTCTTGGCTAACCACTCTCAAAACCAATTCTAGATTAAACCCATCGAGAATTCAACACTACGTATCGAGAGCTTTTGGGGATGAGACGATAAACCCTCCGCTAAGAATGCACCACCATCGTGTATCTTTCGAAGAGCTTGTTCGAACCACCATCACGTATCATTTGAAGAGGCTCACCACTTATAGCATAATTAATTACGAACAATTCATCTCACATCAATTCATCATCAATGCAGCGCACACCTGTATAGACTAGCCCAATAAACATGTTGGATCACCTCCTTACCTAGCATTAGAGTCGAGTAGGACTTTTAAAGGACGAGTGGAGCACAAGGGGATTATTCACAGGTTTGGCATTACACTGTTAAGTATAATTTGAGTTGAATGTATTGGCTCAGGATGAATCTGGAAGCTGCTTATGGTGAAGGGAAGAAAAAAAATTGTACTCCCATGTTTGTCTTTGGTGTAGAGTAGTATTAGTGTTGAGTAAAGCTCTTGAAGGACTTAAAGAATGTGTGCTCAATGGTGACTACTCTAGTTTGTGATACTTGTTATGGGTATTCAAGTGAAAGCTATTGGGAATTAAGTCGACGCAAAAAAAAAATATAAAATAAAGAGAGTTATACGACATAAGATTTAACATGAAAAACCATTAAAGGAAAAAATCACTGGTCAAATTCTGAATCTCTACTATCACAATAATAATGGGCTTACAAATTCTTCCCAAAATTTACGCCTTAAAACTTGAGGTTACACAATACCAGTGATACAACTTTTTGTACTGACAACTAAAAGCTGCAAAACTCTCTCTCCCACACTATAACTGTTTTTGCACGAAATATAAAAGTTGTAAAAACTCTATCCCTCACGCAAACACAAAACTCACTCACACCCTCTCTCAACTCTTAGAATGCTACATGACTTTTGATTGTGTTACACTTCAACAACTAAATATAATACTCTATTTATAGAGTACCCACAACTTTGTTATTTCTATTCAAAATAAGACATTTCTAAAATAAAACTTCTACTACAAATAGAACTACTTTTTATAATAATACTCCTATTAAAAATAAGACTTCTTCCATTTGATCAATAATAATAATTTTTTTCTGAATAGGATTCGGGAAGTATCCCAATAATTTCTCTCTCGACTCGAATCTCCAACTACTGCAACTTCATGTCTGAATAGGATTTGAAGAGTGTTCCAACAATTCAGCTCTCAAATCAAATTCCGAAACACTTCAACTGCATCACTGTCACTGTTGTAGTAGTCGCCACCATCATTTGCATCCTGTAGCATTTTCATTATCCATATCATCCGCGTCATCCACAATATTCGTAATATTCACATTACTCGCAAAATCATGTCATCTTTGTTATCCGCAACTTCAGTACCATCCGCATAATCTGCATCATCTGCCTTATCCGAATCATAGTCACCGTCATTATCTTCTTCAACATTATTTTCTTCAATAGCATCATCATCATCGTCTTCATTTTCATCATCATCTCCATCATCTTCTTCATCTAATGATTGAAAATGTGATTCTCCATAAGCGTAAAATCTCTTATTCATCAACATCTTGACAAACATCTCTAACTACTTTAATCTTCACTCTCTTTATTTGCTACATTGCGACTAATTCCCTTCTACCTTAGATCTTATCAATGGATTAAATATTTTTTTGGTCACTATATTTTAGGTCAACTTATAGTTAAATAACTAATTTTTTTTATTTTTTATATAGTTAACTAATTGAACTCAATTTTTCTTACAATTTTTTGAAATTCCATCAGCTGGATTAATTATTTTGACGGCAATATGACATGAAAGTGCCACAGCGGACCAAATCTAAGCTGGAACCAACTTATAAGCACTTTTGACACATAAGCTTGACCCACCCGGCTATCAAAGGCTAACCCATACCATACCCGATCCGACCCCCTAACCCATTAACACTCCCTCTCTCTCCTCTTCCTCTTCTCTGATATTTAACGACATATTTGTAATACAGTGAAGAATTTCATCGACATTTGTGCTGGGTATGTTATCGGTGATAAATTTATCAACTCTATTAAAAAGAGAGTTTATTCTATGCAAATGAGAGAGAAGAAGAATAGATCTGAGTTTGCTTTTTGCTGATGAAGAAGAGGAAGGAGAGAGAAAATGAGAATTTCAAAGGTTTTTGCTTTTTGCTGCTTAACTTCATTTCTTTTTTTTTGTTGTTGCTAAATTGGGTTATAGATCCATCGAAATGGGTAGGCTGAACTGGGTGTGGTTGAAACAGGCAATGCTGTAATTATAATTTTTGAGAATTGTCCCATTTTAAACCTATTTTGTTTTTTTAACAAATAAAACGTAGTTTAAAAATTATGTTAAAAATATTTTATCCTTTTAACAATTAAAAGGGAATTTTAAAATGATGTTAATTTTTTTTTTTTAACAATTACAAGGTAATTTAAAAATTATGTTAGTTTTATTTTTTTTAGAAATTAAAATACAATTTTAAAATTATGTTAAATTTTTTTTTCTAACAATTAATTTTTATTTGTTTTATAAATGAGTAGAATAAAGTTAGCAAAAAAGTATGTTAATTTTTTTTTTAGCAATTAAAAGGCAATTTCTAAATTATATTAAAATTGTTTTTTTAGCGATTAAAAGATAATTTCAAAATTATGTTAAAAATATTATATTTTTTTAACAATTAAAAGGCAATTTCAAAATTATGTTAAAAATATTTTATTTTTAGCAATTAAAATGCAATTTTAAAATTATGTTAAAAATATTTTTTTGTTTTAACAATTAAAAGGCAACTCAGGTGTTTATTTTTTGACAACTTAGATCGACATCATCCTTTCAGATCCACATCATATTTGCCACATAAGTATTTTTGACAACTCAACTATTTATTTGTTAATTTTGTTAAAAGTCAACGCATTAAAAAGAAAATTCAAAATTTTATAAGAAAATTGGAGTTCAGTTACTTGGATGTAAAAAAAAAAAATCAGTAGATAGACTGCAAGTTGACCTAAAGTACACTGATAAAAACAAACATTTAACCCTCTAATCAACCTAGTTCTTGATATCACTTGCTGGAAATTAAATCGACGCAGACTAAACAATATAAAATAAAGAGAGTTAAAACGATACAGAATTTAACGTGAAAAACCCTTAAAGAGAAAAATCACAGGTCAAACTCTGAATCTCTACAATCACGATAATAATGAGCTTATAAATTATTCTCAAGTTTTACGCCCTAAAACTTGAGATTACATGATACTAGTGATACAACTTTTTGCATAGACGGACTAAAAACTACAAAACTCTCTCTCCACACTACAATTTTTTTTGCACGAAATATAAAAGTTGAAAAAACTTTATCACTCACACTCACACAAATACAAAACTCACTCACGCAATCTCTCAACTCTTAGGATGTTACATAATTTTTGGTACTACAGTTCAACAATTAAACATAATACTCTATTTATAGAGTACCTACAACTTTATTTTTTCTCTTCAAAATAAGACACTTCTAAAATAAAACTCATACTACAAATATAACTATTTTTTAAAAATAATACTCTTATTAAAAATAGAATTTCTTCTTTTTCATAATAATAATTTTTTTTTTAATAGGATTCGAGAAGTATCGTAACAAAAGGTGGAAATTGTTGGGATATTTTACATGAATTTTATATTGGATAAAAGTATAGATGGATTGATAAATATGATAAAGTTTCAATTTAATAAGTTAATTTTTTAGATAAAAAAGTAATTCAACATATTTATTAAATTAATATATATAAATATATATTATATTGATAATAAATTAAATGAGGATAAATCGTTTAATTTTGCTATAATTAAGAACATATCACAACTTTTTTTGTTGTGAGACAGCGTTGAACCGAGATGATAATTAATCATATTCTTGGGATGTGGAATTCGATCTTATTTATTTTGAAATTAAGTCTAAACTCAATTTGTTACAAAAAAAACATTATAATTGTGGCCACTCATGATGTGATGTGTTTAGAGTTCATACATTTTTTAAGGAAAAAGATATATACAATGATGTTTTACAATAATTCTTATAATGATTTTTATTAAAAATAATAAGATTCACTGTATAAATGGCGGATCCCACTATTTTTTGTGAATGTAAGTGTATGGATCGGTACACATTTCGGTGTGTATAGCAAAGCCGTAAGAAAACATTTATTCTAAATTTGACTGTACAAATTGAGGACAGACGTCACATCAATATATAACTTGTCATGAAATTCAAAGAAATCTGTGGTTAAACGCATATAATTTTGCCATGACTTTGAATGGACCTACGGTGAAGATAACCTGTCTACCAGTACTCTTCTTAAGCCATGAATAATCCTAATTATAAGCTCGAGATTGACCTACAAGCCCCGTCCGCCGATTACTTAGAGTGGTCCTAGCTAAGGCTTTAAGACACGTATGCTCGGTCGTTCATTCAATTCATTTGTGACCTTTATCGGGTTCTACGTACGTACATTGCATGCAAAACCATCTCTTTTATCTCTGTCGGTATTCACACACTGAGCTGGAGACATGATATCCTCATGGTATCTTATCAAACAGAACAAATAGGTCGTACGTTAATTGCAGGCTTTTTATATCCTAGTGAAATTAAGCTTTAATTACCATTCAACCCTGCATACAGCCATAACTCCATGCATGCAATGTTTTCTCCATGAATGACATGAACAAGAACATGCATGGACATGGAAATATGAAATAACATGTCCCGGCCAAGAGTTTTGAGATACCGGTCCATCTAATAATATAAAACAGAACAGTTTAAATTTTAAAATTTTAATATTTAATAGTTTTATATTAATTTAAGTTTTAACATTTAACAGTTTAAAATTATTTGGGATTTCAACATTCAGCAGTCACTAATTTATCTCTTATTTTTTTCCTACAATTCAACATATTTTTTTCAAAAATCTATACACTCACATTTTTTGCCCAAATCAAATTCACCATTACACTATATAATAATAATAATAATAATATAGTAATAATAATAATATCAATAATAATTATAATAATATTAATAGTAGTAGTAGTAGTAGTAATAATAATAACAATAATAATTATAATAATAGTAATAATAATAACAATAATAATTATAATATTAGTAATAATAGTAATAATAATAATAATTTTTTTAAAAAAAATGCACTTAAACAACATGGTTCACCTTTTTAGTATTGACACAATTTTTCTGTTTTCGGGTATTGCGGTCGTTATGTTTTCATATGCAAATTGATTTAGGCGAAAAATCACAAGGGCGGTTTTGATTAATTCTAATTGATTTGTAAGTTATTTTAGATTGCAAAGAGTCTTTAGGTAATAGAGTATTTTTAAAATTTTAATCTACGTCGTGCCTTCAGGCATGGGCAATTACGTGTCATCTCTTTGGTATTTTTTGCGAGCTATATCGAGAGAAACTATTGTAGTAGGCTCAAACATGCCAAAAACTAATTTTAAGTTGAGAATGAGTAGCACATTAATGTTTGCCTAAAAAAGAAACTATGACTGCATTGAGTATCAATCTTTTTGTATTAATAATTAGACTTTCAATTCTATTATGGAACTGAGAGTCCACAACAGTTATAAATTTTTCAATTCAGAAATATTGGATATAATACTCAACTGTTATATTAATTGTATCGTGCATTCAGGCACGGGTTATCCATAGTATATATATATATTTGAGAAATGATATACACCAAATAATTGTTATGAATACTATTTTAAGAAATATATTTTATCTTTTATAAATATATCTAATAATTCCAAATAGAGATTTTTGCACCATTTTGGGTCGTTAAATTTACTTATAAAAAATATAAAATATATTCACTAAAATAATATTTATATCAACCATTTGCTATATTAACCATTCTTATATATATATATATATATATATATATATATATATATATATATATATATATATATATATATATATATATATATATAGTTGATGCCAAAATTCTCCCTCCCAACCTCCCTCGAAACCAAATTAAAATGACACTAAATGGAATTGCATAAATAATTTTAAATTTTATGCATGAGAAATCAAGCCTATATATGTATAGAATTTTACTATGAATAATGACTTATATAATAATTTGTACAATAATTTAATATAAAAATAATAGGATTCATAATATAAAAATAATAAATTTCACTATTTTTATATTAAATTATTATACATATTATTATATAAGTTATTACATATAATAAAACACACATATATATATATATATATATATATATATATATATATATATATGTGTGTGTGTGTGTGTGTGTGTGTGTGTTGGGGGGGGGGGGGGGGGGGGGGGGGGGGGTTAGCTAGAGTTCCTATATATAATCACCAGTACTACTAGCTAGAGGGGTGCCTCTTGTGACGTCAGTAGATTCCGATCACTTACCAAAAGAATCCTTATTACCACCTCCACCAGCATCTCTGTCAGATCGGTCCTTATATAAAGATACTATTAATCCATTTATAGCTCCTTTTTGTTGTTTCAAAATATCATTGTTATACTATTTATTTCCACATTTATAATTCATTTTCCGTCATATTGTTATAACTTTATTTATGAATTTTTCTATCCTTTTTTTTTTTTTGGGTGGGAGAACGGTAGGGGTGGATTTGGTATCCCAGTCACAACCTAAAAAAGAAACTCATAATTATACTCTATAACCATATTTGAAACAATCATATACTGTGTAAATCATGATTTTTAGTTTCAGATCGATCATCGAATCAAAAAAAATATCGGATAAATTGATCACTGATTTAACCAGTGACGTCATTAATATGTAATAAATAATTAAATATATTAATTATTATTATATATTATATATAATATTTATTAAATATATAAAATTAATCAATTAAACTACACACACAAAAATTAAACTTATTTGTACAATATTTATTTTATACAATTCAAATAAATATTAAATCTATATAAAAAAAAGATATTAAATCACGATCATAACTCAAAACTCAAGACTCAAGAGTGATAAAATCAAACACAAATGAACATAAACATCTCATGGATATATTCAATTAAATTCGGTAAAAAAAATAATCTATTTGTACATTATTTACTTTATACAATTAAAATAAATATTAAATTTATATGAAAAGAAAGATATTAAATAATGATCATAACTCAAAACTCAATTAATAATATATTTAATTAAATTCAAATATAAAAAAAAATAGTAGGGATCCAGTGACTCCAGGTCACTAGGTCGACTGATCCAGATCATCAAATTTGATTAGATTTTGATCAAAATTAATTTTTAGGCTTAAACCAGATTAAAGAATCAATCGATTTCGATTTTTTTTTGGTCAAACTGATAATTCGGTCCGAATTTGAAAATTATGGTGTAAATCCAATCACCATGTACATGCATGAGTACTCTAATTTGTCTCTTTGCAACTTAATAGATTTTTTGTCTCACTGAAAACCATATTCAGCATAGATAATCTGTCATTAGCAGTACCAACCTTCACCCTCTCTGATACCATCCCTTAGCTACTGTGAGAGCATATACAGATATGCCTATGTATGTGTGTCTGTGACCTTAATTTGAATATTTTCTACAAAGAAATTCCTTCCCTTTTTTACCAAATTAAATAAGCATGAGTTCCTTTTCAGGAATAAACAAGAACAATTTCATTCCTAATGATTCAGAATTTTCTGCCATGCATAAATTGATTTGACTATAAATAATATACGCGCGCTCCTAATTGTTATAATCAAACTTTTTTCTTTAATGTTGGGACATAATTAATTAGACACTGAAAAAAGAGAAAGACTAATTATCTAAAAAATAATAATAATAAAAAGAAGGCTTTCGGTACAGTATATAATTCAGTCCTTTGTCTAGCTCCCATGATTTTTCATCGACTTCCTGGAAGAAACCCATCCAAGGATGTCTTAACTCAGATTCACTTCCATGCCAATTTATTTCCATGTTGATGGGTATAGTTTAATTCAAATTTGAATTTACTATTTTGATGGCATGTAATAGGCCAACAAACTTTTGTGTAACTTTTTCTAATTACGTCAGAAACCCAATACATTTTTTCATACAAGTTACACAGTACCCTCACTACCAAGTACCACCAACTCTAGCTTCCCTATGTGAGTTGAATTTATGAGTTCAGATATACTTTTAAGGATTTTCTTAGAATGTGTCCTAAGGGTATATTCTAAGCGTTGAAAATAATGTATAATAATATTTATTTATGTATTTATACTGAATTTAATGTATAAAAAAATAATATACTAGTGAACCTCATGTATTGAATTCCGTACAAATATATAAATAAATAAAATTTATCTTTATTTTTTACGCTTAACTTGTATCTTAAGAACACATACTAAAGAGGAACCTTCGGGGGAAAAATGGCACTCATCTTTTCACATTAGTCAGGGTTGGTTTGCAAGTATGAGTATGAAAGGAAACCCTAGAAATGTGTGGCGGAAAAGGGATTTAAACTTAACTAAATTAGCTAGTAGAAGCCAAAAAGAAAGAAAATGGAGTTAAAAATCTAGCAGGAAAAGGACAAAGGTGGTAAAGCGTAGCAGCTATAGGTTATATAGCCTGTGAACTGAGATGTTTTGCTGACTTAAATACGGATGGATCTGTGTTTAGTCAAATCATTAAAAGTAAACTTCTAAATATGATCTAATTAGGAAGTTTCCTAATTATTTCTTTATTATGTAAAAGTAGGGGTTGCAAAAATTTATCCAATGGACTAATGTGGCCGTAAACACATACCAAATAATTCGACCACCTTAACTCGGCAGCCGTCAGTCACCCGTAAAATTTTGATTTTTAAAATACTTTTAATGCAAGTTTTAAACATTTAAATACAGTTTAATTATTATTTTTATATAAAATTTCATTATTACATAAAATATTAGAGATTTAGGAAAACGTGAAGGAGAGATCAAGAGGGCGGGAAGCAGATGAAACTTTATTTACTTCTGGTAAGAAATCATATATTACTAAACTATCAGTTTATCTATTACTCATTCTTTTTTACAAAAAGAATCGCATTTATAAAATAATTATGAATGTTAAAAATATTTTTTTGTTTAATGTATACTCCTAGCTGAATATTAAATTCTTAATTTAGTAGTGTTATATCATAATAAAATTATGATTATAAACTTGAGAATATTATTTTTTGTGTTGAGTTATTCTCTTCTATGTGGGTAGGCCCAATTAGTAGCCCATAAATTTTATTGACCCATATTGATAATATAACATAGGTTTTAGGAAAAACAGAAGAAATTAGTAACAAAATATAAGAGAGAAAAAAGAAAAATTGATTCCCGCATAAAATAGTACAGTATTTTTCAACTCAGCGATCGAAATGTCATTTGTGGTTCGATTGAGTTGATTTTTGGGGAGTGACGCCGTAACTTGTTGGTCTTCAATTTGAACGGTGAGATTGAGCATCGGAGTCTCTTAGTATCAGGTTTTGCTGTACATTGTTGATACATTTTTTTGCAATAGTTAGTGGAGTTTTTAAATTTCTACTTGTTATTCTTCTTGTTGAAGATATATGCCAATAATATGTTATTCTTGATGGTTGTTGCTGGTTTATGCTCAAGTTGTTGTTAGAGAGAACGTTGTATTGTCCATTATTATTGATAGTGGAAGATTTAGTGGACTACGGTCCCGTGATTTTTACTCCTCACATCGAGGGGGTTTTCTAAATAAAAAATTGTTTATGTTCTTGTGTCTGTGTGTTCTCAGTTATTAACTATTTAGATTGTTTTTCTTATTGGGTTTACACAAGAAGGAAGAATTATATTATTCTTATGACGCCACCAAATTGGGCCCACACCACCCAATTTGAGTTGTCAAAAGACTACAACAAAATTATTACAATACAGTGCAAAATACAACAATACCAAGCTCAATAATACATAACTAAGTCTTCACAATTATTGTCACACTATTTTACAATATGGTGAAGACTACTATAATAACTATCTCAGACCATCACTTATTTCCCCCTATTCTCCTCGCTAGTCTCGGCTACACTCTCATTTCCTAAACAATGGAACAAAAAAAGAAAGGGTGAGCTAAAATAACCCAGTAAAGAATATCATGACTAAGAGAATGACTAATAAATTATCATTAGTTTTCAACAATAGAGTTCTTGATTGAATAATATAAACAAGTTTTAAATCAATAACTGCAGTTAAGTTCTTGAACAAAATTTAGATCAAAAACTGCAGCGGAATAACAACCATTAGGAAAATTATATAGATCATGATATCTACTAGCTTCTCTTTTTCAAAAAATTTATCATCAACATTTATCATCTGAAACACCACTGGTCATGATCATGTCAAACAACAGTTCTTCTTTCCACTAGGTCAAAGATAACATTCACCACGTGCCCTAAAAGACACACCACCATTATATCGCATTTAACCTATCATTTGTGTCTCAGGCCACAGATATTCACAAAAACTTGATTCTTAATTATTAGAATAACAACAGAGATATAAATGATGACAAAAGAAAGAGAATAATATGACAAACAATAAGCATTAGAAGTTTACAAACTTACTTTGTCCAGAATCAAATAGTGTCCAAATTGTTAACATGATGTAAAGAAAAAGGTGTTCAAGTTCAAGAATAATGTCTAAAATTCATAGGGAAGAAGTTCAATAGTAAAGCTTATGGTACAAGGAATATTTAACAGTCCACAATGTTCACAGTTCAAGTAAATATTTATAGGTCAAAAATTCAAGGTCCAATAGTTCACTGTTTAAATATAACGATGAAAATTTAATAGAAATGTTCATGTCAAAAGATATCAGATGAAGCGCAAAATATTAATCTTTTCAGAAATTTTGTCGAACAATACTTACCATAGTAAGTTTATGAGGATGAAAGAAAATTATATCATCTATCTTATCACGTGATTAAATAGTATTTTCTATGAGGTTGATCAAACTATATGTATATTTATAATTTAATTAGTAATTAACACATACCAATTTTATGTGTATAATATATATTATATAATCATCAAAAGTAACTATATAGTATAAATTTGTGTAGTATACAAAATATAGTATAATATACTTCAAAATAGTTTTTGAAGAAAATAATGTTTTACAATAAAATCTTTCAAATGAAGTTTTTCAAAATAAATCTTCTAATAGAAGAGTCTTCTAAAGAAAGAGTTATAAACTGATGTATGTGAGAGTGTTTTTATAACTTATAAAAAATTTATTAGAACAATACTCGTACTCTTATAAATCTTCAATGCTTAAGATGACCTTAACTCAGTCAGAGAAACCTCACACTAAGAAATATTAAAGAGTGAAAAGAAAAATAAGCAAGAATGTATGAAAACTCTTTATACTAAGCCCCCTATTTATAGCCAGAGCCTAACTAATTATTCCATATACACGTTACACATTTCAATCTCATATTTTATTCTATACCATTTATCAGTCAACATACGTTTCACACTTTAATCTGCACCGTTCCTTGACTAACACACGTTCACATGTACACGCGTTACACACGTTACATACGTTACACACTTACACATTATATCATCCGCTTTTCTGTATTATTGACTTAACATCATAATTATTTAAATATATAGTGTTATTCAAATAATAAATCTGTCTAACTATTTAATACTCGTAACTACTACTATGACAATTATTGGTTCAATAATGCAAGATGTTGTGCATTATGAGAATTATTGATTCAATAATATAGAATGTTGTAAAACTAATAATGTAAAATACTGTTTAATGACAATTATTGATTTAATACTATGCAATGACAATTATTGATTCAATAATATGAAATACTGTGCAGTGAGAATTATTATAAAATACTGTGCAATACCGTGTCTTATTATGAAATACCATGTGCTACTGTGAAATACCATAAAATACCATATGATACTATTATTTTATCACAGGGTATGTTAATAGTTAAAAGTGATAGTATTGTTAACCATTTTTATTTTAAAAGGTTATTGTTGTCGTTTTCTATATTCGACAATATTTCGTTGTGGGGTCCACTCATAACTGAATATTTCAGCGCCGTCATACAAATAGAATATTCCCCAATAAAATGAATATTTTTCGACAAAACGAATATTCCTATTTATCGTATAATTTGCACATATCAACCTTAATTTTATCATTTTATCAATTTAACACCTTACTATTAAGCACAAAAATTATGAAAAAAATAAATTCTATTTATTAAAAGTCGGGTTCTTACAGTTCCACTGTGCCGTTAGTGTTGTTTGGTTTATTTTTTCTCCCAATAAATGGAATTAGAGTTGTGGTTGTTATTGAATTGTTTGCCTTGTGATAAACAATGGAAACTAATATGAGTAGGATGGTGACTGTAAAATGATTTAAATTATCATATTAGGAAAGGGAAAATGGAGGACCTCCTTTATGTGAAGGATTATTATTTGTTTGTGTTTTCTGACATGAAGCCTAAGAAAAAGACCGATGACGAGTGAAAAAATTTGCATAGCCAAGTGTGTGGTTACATTAGGCAATGGTTTGATGATAATGTTTTGAATCATATTAGTGGAGAGACTCAAGTACAAAGTTTGTAGAGTAAGCTCAAACAGTTGTATGCTCGAAAGACGAGGAATAATAAATTATTTCTGATTAAACAAGGTATTTGACATCAAAAGACACCTCCTGAGACTCCTCAGTTGAACGGTTTGGCCGAGAGAATAAACAGGACATTAGCTGAAAGAGTTAGAAGTTTGCTTTCATAAGCAAAATTATCGAGTTCTTTTTGGGGTGAAGCATTAAGTATAGTTGCGTGCTTATTAAATTTGACACCATGTGTACTGTTGGAGTTTGATTTATCGAACAAAGTTTGGACAAGTAAAGCTGTTTCTTATGATTCTTTGCGTGTCTTTGGAAGTAAGGCATTTGTGCATATTCCTAAAGATGAGAGATCAAAGGTTGATGAAAAAACCCGACAGTGTGTATTTATTGGGTATGGTCAAAATGAATTTGGTTACAAATTGTATGATCTGGTTCAGAAGAAAATAGTTCAAAGTCGAAATGTTATTTTTATTAAAAATCAGACTATAGAAGATATTGACATATCCGAGAAGATGGTACAGAGCAACCTTGATGATTTAGTTAACTTAGATCCAGTTCCCTTGACATCCTAATTTTCTGATCATGTGGAAGAAATTTGGGATGAGAACGTGGATTAAAATGTGGCAGATGTTCCTATATAGGAAAAAATACATGATGATGTTCCCTAGTCGCCAGACTTGTTGGAAAACCTATGGAAGTCTACTTGAGATCAAAAAGATTTTACACGCTATTTTTTTAATGATTATATATTGTTGACAGATACAGAATAACCAGATAATTATGAGGAAGATATGAAATATGAACATAAAGAGGAGTGGGTTGATGCCATACGAGATGAGATGCATTCATTGTATGAGAATCATACATTTAAGTTAGTGAAACTGCTTAAGGGTGCAAAGGCCTTGAAGAATTAATGGGTTTACAGGGTAAAGCAAGAAGAACACACCACTTGTCCATGATACAAGGCTAGATTGGTTGTGAAGGGATTTACACAAAAAAAAAAGGTGTTAACTTAGATGAGATTTTTGCTCTAGTTATGAAAATGACATCCGTTCGAGTGATATTTGGGTTAGCCTCTACATTTGATTTAGAGGTTGAACAAAGGGATGTTAAAATCGCCTTCCTTACATGGTAATTTAAAGAAAAAGATTTATATAGAATAACCGGAAGGCTTCGAAGTGAAAGAAAAAAAAGATTATATGCGTAAATTGAAAAAAATTCTTTATGACTTATATAAAGCAAGCACCGAGGCAGTGGTACAAGAAGTTTATGTCAGTTATGGGGGAACATGGCTACAAGAAAACTTCTTCGGATAATTGTGTATTTGTATAAAAAATTAATGATGATTTTACTATCCTTCTGCTTTATGTTGATGACATGTTGATTATTGGCAAGAATTCTTCACGGATTAAGTTGTTGAAAAAACAGTTGAACAAGTCTTTTGCGATGAAAGACTTGGGTCCAGCTAAACAGATACTTGGCATAAGAATCACGTGAGATAGGGATGCTAAGCAATTATTTTTGTCACAAAAGGAAGTACATGGAAAAGGTACTTCAAAATTTTAACATGGATAAGGCTAAAGTGGTTAGCACTTCTTTTACTTCCCATTTTAAGTTGATCACAACACAATGTCTTTCAATTGATGAAGAAAAGAAAAATATGGAAAAAGTTCCATATGCCTTAGCTGTAAGAAGTTTAATTTATGTCACGGTGTGTACAAGGCCACAATTGGCATTTGTGGTTGGTGTTGTCAGCCATTATTTGTCAAATCCGGGTAAAGAACGTTGGAATGCAGTTAAGTGGATTTTGCAGTATCTTCAGGGCAAGATTTGAGACTTTGTTTCGAAAATGGAATAATATAATTAGTTAGTTACACAGATGCAGATATGGCTGGAGATCTCATTACTCAAAAATCTACTTCAGGTTATATGATTTCTTTTGTTGGTGGGGCTATGTCATGGAAGTCTAAACTGTAAAAGTGTGTTGCACTTTCTACAACACACTTTTGATTTCTTCAGGTTATATGATTTCTTTTATTGCAGCAACTGAATCGAGTAAGGAGTTGCTATGGATGAAGAAATTTTTGAACGAGTTAGGATTCAAACATAAGAGGTACGTATTGTTTTGTGATTATCAAAGTGTTATTCACCTTGGTAAGAATTCTTCATTTCATTACAAATTAAAGCATATTGATGTGAGATATCATTGGATTAGAGATGTTCTTAACGCAAAGTTGATAGAACTTCAGAAGATTCATACAGATGATAATGGTTCTAATATTATGATAAAGATATTGCCAAGAAAAAAATTTGAGTATTGCAAATTGAGCGCGGGATGGCGAACCCCTCCACATAGTCGTGAGGGGGAGATTTGTTGGGTTGTTCCCTCCTATATAGGTAGGCCCAATTAGTAGCTCATATGGTTTATTGACCCATATGGATGATATAACATAGGTTTCAAGAAAGACATAAGGAATTAGTAACAAAACAGAAGAAAGAAAAAGGAAAAATTAATTCTCGTAAAAAATAGTGTAGTATTTTTCAACTCAGTTATTGGAAAGTCATTCATCGTCCGATTAGGCTGATTTTTAGTGGATGACGCCGTAACTTGTTGGTCTTCAATCTGGACAGTGGGATTGAGCATCGGAGTCTCCTAGTATCAGGTTTTGTTGTACATTTTTGATACATTTTTGCGAGATTTGGTAGAGTTTTTAAGTTTTCTCTTGTTATTCTTCTTGTTGAAGATATATGTCAAAAATATGTTATTCTTGATGGTTGTTGCTGGTTTATGCCTTTAGTTGCTAGAGAGAACATTGTATTATCCGTTATTATTGATAGTGGAAGATTTGATGGACTACGGTCCATGATTTTTACTCCTCACATAGAAGGAGTTTTCCACGTAAAAATTTGTTTGTGTTCTTGTGTATGCTTCTTCTCAATTATTAATTGCTTGGATTATTTTTCTTATTGGTTTTACACAAGAGGGGAGAATTATATTGTTTCCGCTATGCTATTAGTATTGTTTGATTTATTTTTTCTCCAAACATTTTGTTATACTACTATTATTAAAAAGTTAACTTTTTATGTGAAATAATAAAATTTTTGTTGTAGAATATAAAGAATATTACTCCATAAAAGAGTCTTTTTTAGTAAATATGACATAATAAAGTTCATTTAGCCAGTTGGCTGATGGATAGCTGTTTACTGTGTTGTAAATATATGAACTAGGTTGATTTGAGCAAGTAAATATATTTTTGATTAGTGTACAAATTAAATAAATGAAACATTGAACATAAAATCATTTTCTTTAAATGTAAGCCTTAAAAGTAAGTATAGATGAGATACAGCCATCATACCTAGAAATGTTATCCTTGTTTGTAAAAATTATAATTTTGAGATTATATTTTCATAAATTATAATTTTAAGATTATTAATTTTAGAATTAAATAATACTAATCACATGTTTGCTTTTAATTAGATTATTCGTGGAATAACTTAAAATAATTTCATGTAATATTTGTTTTGTCCAAGATTTTTTAAATGACTGGATAAAAAATTATTGCTTAGACTATTATACTATTACCACTAATAACAAAGAGATCATATTCTCAATAGTTTAAGTATAGATAGATAAAATAGAATATATCAATCATTTTAAACAAAGATAAATGTTAATTTTGTCAACAAATTTTTAATTTTAAATGATAAAGATTATAATACTCAGTTAAACATGATATTAAATAATTTCCTTTCAAGTCATTTAATTATTTAAGATTAATAGTTTTATTAATTTTTAAAATAAATAAAAAAATTGAGATTAATAATTCAATCTCAATTATTATTCTTTCAAATAAACATGACCAAAGAGATAAAAGTGAATCACTAGAAAGAACGCTAAGGGCCAATTGTCGGGGATAAAAGACAGGGTGCGTTGTATATGAAAAATTATTATGATGGGTTTGGAGAAAGAAAAAACAAAGGTAATAATTTTGAAATATGAATAGTCTCCTACTATGCTATATTATATAGCTGCCAAACATACATACTCCCCTCGGCTCTCCCTAATAAGTTCGAAAACACCAGGTGAATGAGGTGAAGATAATATGAGGCCATGCAAACGTCCCTTTCTCGTTCCTTTCCCCCACATCTCCCGCTTCTCTCTCTCTGTTTCTCTCGCGCACACACGTACATACTTTGGAATGGTAATCATTCATGCGCTCTTCTTTTGTAACACCATGCGTATGTTAGCCAAAGAGAAACAACTCCTTCGTAAATGTACACAAGTACTACTGTACTAATACATGCATACATTTATATACATATACATGTCACATATACAAATGCATACATATATGCCTAGCTGCATAACCGACCTACAAACAGATACTCCTTTATTTCAAGATCCCATTTATCGATATTTTCTTCCACACAAATAATAATAATAATAATAAATTCTCTTATATTAAGAGTAATAAAATCACATAATATTTTTAAAATTTGTCATTATATTTTAATATTTTTAAAAGTGCACATTAAATAAAAATATATTCTTAATACTTATAAATTTTATAAGTGGAACACTGACATGACGAGAGTACTATATACAAGAAAAGGTTAATTGCCCCCTCTTGGCTTCTCCTTATATTACTATTACTATGCACTAAAGAATAAGTTTATGCACATAAATATTAAACATAAATTTTTACGTAAATTTTATCTTAATTATTAAAAAATAAAATTTAACGTAAAAAATCGTATCATACTATACTTTTTAATAATTGAAATAAAATTTATATTTAATATTTATTGTGTAAAATTGTCCCGCACTAAATAGACAATTCACCTTCTTTGCCTCTGTCAAACTTGTTTCTTCCTCTATTTCCTATATACTCTTTCCCTTTTTTACTTCTCTCTCTCTTTCATATATATCATTATAAAACATCATTGTGTATAACATTTTTCAACTCATAATAGGTAGTAGTAAAAAAAAGATAATCAAAGAAAAGCAGATCCAACGTGGTGGTTAATCTGTCAAACCCATCAATCAAATCAATCAATCAAAGTCAATCAAATCAATAATAGAGAGCTAACATCTGAACTGTGCGCAGCCAATAAATTTGAAAAGGGCAAAAGGCAAACACAGATCATGTCCTCCTCTTCCCCTAATCCTGCAGCCTCCTTATCATCTCTGGACCATCCCCCTCCCTCCTCATACTCCTCCGAGCAGCTATGTTATGTTCATTGCAACATTTGTGACACCGTTCTAGCGGTATTAATTGTTGTTTCCTAATGTTCTGAAATTAGCACTAATCGATCTCGATCTATCCCTTTTTGCTTGCTTACAATATCTTAGACTAAAGTGAAAAACTGTCTCCTTTGTTTGTGCTCCTATGAACATATTCCTCCTTCGGTTTCACTAATTAGCAAACCCCTCATTTAAGAGGATAGTTTTGCATTTTAGTCATCTTTTGCGCCATAGGTCACCAATTTAAGGGTTCTTCTATTTTGTGTAGTTCATCTTCTTCTTCTTCTTCTTCTTTTTCTTGACTTCACTAAAATTATCACATAATTAATAATCCCATCAAAGTTTATATTATAATTTTTGGGTGTAATTAATTACTTTGTTATGTATAGGTGAGTGTTCCTTGCTCGAGTTTGTTTAAGACGGTGACAGTGCGATGCGGCCACTGCAGCAACCTCCTCCCAGTAAACATGCGTGGGCTGCTGCTCCCACCTGTACCTACTAATTCTCCGAATAATAATCACCTTCACTACTTGCCCCATCCCTACTCTTTCTTTTCTCCTACTACCCATCATAGTGTTCTGGTATGTTCTTTCTCTTTTGTTTAAGGTTTTTATTGTAATACAACTATGTTGTGGCACTTTCCAAATATTTTCGATTTGTCGCATTTGTATTACATTGGTTATTAATAAAATTTCTTCTTTTGTTGATAAAAAAGGTGTAAAATAAAAAAGTGTAGCCATTGAAATTAATATACTGATCTATATTAATTTGGTTAATGATTAATTCTGTATCTATGTGTGTAGGAAGAGATTCCAAACCCTAGCCCGACCTTTCTGATGAATCAGGCTAATCTGATCAGTGAGTTTTCTCTATCAGCGAGAGGTGGATCAGGACTTGATCAGCTTCCTAGGCCTTCACTCATTAACAGACGTGAGATTATTAATTTAATTTCTCTTATAACTACTTCAGTTATATATGTTGAATCATCTCTTGAAACATAAAAAAAACCATGCTTAATGTACTGCTAATACTCTTTTAGTCCTTCAAGAGAAAGAAAAGAGAGAGATAGAAAGAGAGGAAGTTAGAAGTAACAAGAAAAAGAAAAAAACATAGGCAACTTTAAGTACTTTCAAGACTATATCTATATATAGGGTGTTGATATATGCACATATATTTTTATCATACTATAATTATACTACAATATATTATATATCATGTGTTGACGTTCGATTTTACACTTGACAAAATCATCAAAAGAGTAGGTCAAAAAGTATGTCAATACATGCTAGAAATATAAATTATACCGTAAATAAATCAAACTCAAAATATAAGAACACAAAAATTAACATGGAAACCCAATACGGAAAAAAATCAGGGGAAAAGATCTCTGAAATCCATTAAAAATATATTGAAAGCGTTACAAAATTCCCACAGGAAAAATACTCATCCGTACACGAACCGACGTATACCAATATATGTCGATATATAATGATTTGTAACGAGACACAATAATATTTCTTCATACACGTGGTGTATATGTCTACCCTTCGATATACACTCGGCGTATATCACTACCCTTCGATGTTTACCGACGTGTATAAATAATACTTGTTATTCACACTGTATATCACTATAACTCTATGTAAATCAATGTGTATCAGAGAGTGATCAAGATGGAATATTTGGTTGAACTATATCTTCTAGGTTTAGTGTTTGTATATTGTTTGTGTAATAATCTTTCTTCTCTTCTTTGTGATGTGTGTCTCTGTATGCATGCTCACTCTGCAGATAATAATCCTCCTCTCATGTTTTATATATAAAGTATATCTATGACCGCCTTTTCCCAAATATAATATTTAACTAATGTGAAGAAATCTTTGGTAATGCTCCATCATCCAAAATTTCATAAAATAAATTTGTCTTTATCTCTCCACTAGTTAAATTTTATAAAATATTAATGATAAATCATCACCTCAAATATTTACGCCACAACATCATGTGACAACACATAAAATATACAACTATCGGTTTAAGATGTGCTACTATCATCACTCTTATCTATTTAGTGTAAATTAGGAAGTCACCATCATATTTTATTAAGTTCATTATTAATTACTAGCTGTCTAGTTGGCCACCTTGGTACTTAATTACTTTGGTTCTCCTATTCCTGCACCTAGTTTTTCTGTACTATATCATAAATTAGGTATATAGAAGACTCAGATAAAAAAATCAAGTTTAGTCGAGGCGGAGAGGTTAGTTATAGGCCTTTGTAAGTATAACTCGTTAATGTTTGTGCCTGTGGATTTGCATGTTTACATGTTCAGCTCCGGAGAAGAGACAGCGAGTCCCATCCGCCTACAATCGATTTATCAAGTGAGTGTATATATATAGTAATCATAATTCATCCTTATGAAAATATATGAAAGTTTGAAAAACTCTGATCCGCCTACAACTGGTTGTTGGGATACCATTTTAACAATTAATGTAGGGGTATTTTTGCTATGGTTTAGGTCTGTCGCTTATTCTTTTTACGACAGACCAATTTACACGTAATTTTAACCTTGCCAATACCTCTTCTGGGACAAGCCAAAATTACGTTAATTCGTCATTTCGTTCATTCTTGTTGCGACAGATCAATTTTGGTTGTCACTAACAACTGATGGTTGTCATGAATATTTTTTTATATTTATATATGTGCGCGAATAATAACTGTGCAGAGAAGAAATCCAACGCATCAAGGCAGGAAATCCCGATATCAGCCACAGAGAAGCCTTCAGTGCGGCTGCAAAGAATGTAACTTAATTCTCCTCCCACACACACATATATGCATATACACACAAACACACACACATGATCCATCGATCGTCCATCACAAGTACTCTTACTAGAGTTTTTGTTTTGTTTTTCTTTCTTGAAAAATTAGGGTTTTTATTCTTTGCTCTCTTTTTTTTTCTCATGCATGTTGAAAATAAAACACCTTTAATTATGAAAATTAAAATCTAAGATAATCTACAGGACTTACATGGGAGAAGTGTGAACTAAAAGAGAGTCGAGAACTTGATAATTAAATATGTAGCCTAGAATTACCTAAAGTACCATAAAGGTGATATATGCAAGGCTACAAATAACTGCCTGTGTAAGCGATTAAACTAATGATATGAGAGGGAAGGCAACAAGGCAATCAAAATATCAAGACTAATGTCTATTTAGATTGATGGAATGAAATTGAGGAAATAATAGAATAATTTTAAGATATTTCAAGTATATATTTAATTGTTGGTGGGGGTGAGTGGTATAATATAATAATAAAATTTTCACACATTATATTCATTCTATTAGAATAAACTTTATTCAATCACCTCTTGCATGAAATAAAAATCAAATGGATTGAATAAATTTTTATTCCATTGGAATGATTTATTCTTCAAAATAATTATCAAATACACTATTTTTTATTACATATCCTTCATTCCATTTCTTCAATCTAAACATAGTTAAATGCTATGTTTGGATTGAAAGAATGGAATAGGTGAAAAAATATAATAGAGAGATAAATGAAATGGAGAGTGAAATAATTCATTTCATTTCATTTGGAATATATAAGTCGTTCCATACCTTCTCCCAAGGATTAAAATTTATAAATTTGAGAGGAATGAGAATGATCAATCTCATTACAATGGAGCAACTAAATACAATTTTTTTTATTTTGTAAGAATGAGTTTTTTTCATTCTCACCTTTACTCATTCAAATCCAAATTTAGCATAAAGACTATAAAGAACCCAAATGCCTTGTACTCACCCGACAAAACTATTCAATAAATTAACATAAAAGGGTAGTCAATATATAGTCATATAACTTTTGAACGTTAATTCGCTAAGTTGCTGAATTGAAAATAGATACAAATTTATTTCATTTTAGTAAAAAAAAAAATCTACTAGTACTGTACGTACGAAAACAATACTAGTTATCATACTTGTTTTCAGAGCTTAATTCACATCAATTTTAAAGTTTTCAAATTGAACTTTCGAAACAAAAGATCAAAATGTAGTTGTAATTTTGAAAATTGAGGAAGTATTTAATATATATTTTCAATTTCACCCCGACCCTATTTGGTCTTATTCATACATTGTTTCAAAAATAAAAACAAAATAAAATAAAAGGCTAATTCATACATGTCTCTTTATTTACAGTGGGCTCACTTTCCACACATTCACTTTGACCACACGCCGGCTGATAAGACTTTTATCAAGAAGGATACTACTACTGTAAGCCAACAGGTATACTAATACGTACTACATTAATACATTTCACACTATTCTTGAAAATTATTTATTGTATGAATTATCTTAAATTTTTTTCAAGTTAATTTATTCTTCTGGTTAATTTGTACGTTTAGGATATTAATGCAGAAGATATTCTCGTGAAAGATGGTTTTTTTGCTTCAGCTAACATCGGTGTCTCACCTTACTAACAACTGATCGATCATCGACGACGCTGCTGATTTAATTTCTACTTCTCTATCTCAATTGCTGTACTAGAAACGTGAAGCAGCAGTCTTAATTGGCCAGCTTTTGGTTTCACTGTTTGGAAAAATATTTCGAGATCGATCGATCTTATGCTAATCTAAGTACTCTAACAACTTAAATATATATCTATGTATCTAATTAGTTCTCCTAATTTAGTTTCACCGTCTCTAGCTACCTTTCAAATTAACCCTACTACTTCGTTTTTACTTTGAAGATCTTTCTGACCAATTATGTTTCACATTTCTCACCTGTTTACGTGTAGCTTTTAACCATCTAATGATCTGGTTTGATTTAATGTGCTTGATCAAACTCGCAAACACTATCCTTCTAGTTAGCTTTTAGCCATGTTTCTAATGGTCTGGTTTGACGATAAGATTTTACTATCACAAACTTTAGTCTAAAAATTTAATATTAGAAAAAAAAAAAAGGAAGAAGAAGAATTTCATGTGTTAATGAAAGATATATATGGTACAATCATCTCAATACGAAAGAGCCTTACAAGGAGGCATTTTGATCCTAAATGGATCAATTATTATTATTATTATATACATATATTCTAGCCAGGGTCAAAAATGGGGCATTGTAACAGGCAAGCGAGACATGTAAAGTTAGGCATAGGATGCTTCTGCCATTTACTAGTGTACATATATGGAGTTAGTACACTAGTATCAAAACGTGCTAGCTACGTACGTACTCATGTATGTATGTATATAACACTCCAATATCATTCATCTGGATCCCTCCAACATTTAACACTAGCTACAAGAAATCCTTGACAAAGAGAGAATTCAATTGTCCCCAAAACAACTACTGAATCTCTCTCTCTCTGTGTTAAATTAAAAACAAAAGCTTCATTTCAACATCAAAGTTGTTTCACAATTTGACCCCCATAAAGCCTGAAATCTTAAAACATTACACATGGAATGGAATGCAAAAAACTTGGGCATTCTCTCACCTCCACTTTTTACAGAAAAAACTTGTATGTAGTACCAGCATGTAATATATTAAAAGAAGCGTCCACCATCACATAAATAATGATAATCTTTTACCCAGAAGATGGCCTGAATAAAATGGATAGAACATAATTTAACTACTCCGTTCTCATTTGCCAAAAAGAAAAAAATCACAAAAACAATTCACTTTTTAGTGATTGTAATAGACTTAAAATGACCCTTTTTAGAGTTTTTTTTTTAAAAAAAATAAAAATGAATTACACTTATTAAATATACATACATATATATATATATATAAGATGTACCTTGCAACCACCAATTCCTCCCTACATTTTCTTTTGAGTTTCTTTCTGTTTTAAAAGGAATATCAAATCTGTCCATGTTTATGTTTACCTTGCTTCTACATAACCAACGTTCATGTATCCATTTACTCGTCTCTATTGCATCCGTCCCAAAAATAGCGTCCCATTTCGCAATCCACGTCCCAAATCTCATTAGATTTTAAGCAAGCTGTGATCTTAATTATTATTTTGCAGTCACATTTTTCTCATTAACCATGACATATAAATAAATAACGTCATTACTTGTAAGAACTCTCATTTTGGGAATAATTTCAGAAATTTATAGCATCTGTTGTAAATTTGGGCCTACAGAAAATTGAAGAATCAAAGAGACCCACTATGATACTGTTAAATTGTATTGCAAACGGATGAATTGTCATTACATCAAATAAACATATAATTAGGTAGTGAAAGAATGATAATCAAAATTAATAAATAGAAAAATGTATCCCCGGGAGCTTTTAGTACAAAGGGAAGGAGAAATTAATGTGTCAAAATAACTATAGTTTCATATCAACAAGCCTAGAGAATTACACACCTAAACAACACTCACAAGTACAAACTTAGCAGCAAGGCTCCCACAGGCAATGGCATCACAGAGGAAAATGCTTACTGGAATATGGACATCAAAGCGCATATCATCACTAGCAGAGTAAAGAACAGCTTTGATTCATTGCTCATGATTGATGTTGCGAAAGAAATATCTTCTGGCCTGAAAATGAAAAAAACAAAATTGTAAAATCAGAACTAGCCTTACGAACAAAAACCATGTTTAGCAACTCATTTCCATGTTTTGAAATTAGAATCGAAAACACATTATTTGCAATTCCATTTAGTTGAGTTTTACTTAAAAACTCCATTCCAATTCTAAAGCTTAGAATTGAGTTGCCGAACATAGCTTCAAAACAGAATAGTTCAAAAAAGGAGGGTCCTCTATATATTCCTGTACATACTTTTGCAATTTGCTGAGTGCGCCACAGAAGAGGGCATTTTCAGGGATGGGCAACTCTGTTTTGTTAGTGGGTTCTGGATTGACAACCTTGACATACGTTTCCTGACCAAGATACCATGAATCAAGGTTTTCTGTTCTCAAATTCCAAATTCCAACATTATCAAGTGAGATTAAGACTGCAGTCCATGCCCCGGGGAAAACCTAAAGCATCACAAAACCAATGAGTTTAGTATAATTGAAGATGTTAAATAATTTGAGTAGTATTTCTCTGAGCACAACATAAAACTTTTTTCATGTCCTCCCAACAAATCATCTCTAATCTCAACAAAATTACTTGGAATAATAAAATGCAGGAAAGATCTATTTTTTTTTAATTTGCATAGTTTCAGAAGTCCAGAAGGTGTGAATGCACTAAAAGAGTTGTAAAGCAGTTGTTAGTGAAAATTTACAAGGGTCCTCTCACAAAATAATGCAATGAGGTTCAAAGCTCTTTTCCATGTACCCTGATGTTATATTCACTACCATGTGTCGCAACCATCATGGCAAGTTTACTTCCTTTTCCTGATATGGAAACATAACAAGCAACAGATGGAAAGCAGAAACTTCAATAAATCCAACCGCTAAAGTATATTTCAATTTCAGACATACGAAAAAGGATTTCATAGATTAGGACTTTGGTTAAGAAATAGGTAAAAAATATATATATACATATACACAACACATTCATTCATTCATCCAATTTAGTGAAGTCATCACCCATCAGCATATGAACACTCTAATAACTTTTTGTGTTATAGAAAGAACCTAGCAGAGTCAAATTTAAATGATGGCCTGGTCATATTTATCCATGTGACATGGGCTCAGCATGTACAAGTACAACCATGCAGCTGCCTGAAAAAACATCATAGCAGTCTGATGTTCACTAAAAGATCATATTTTCTAGTATATGTCCCATAGTTTTTACCAAAGCAAATAAGCTCCAAAACAATGGATTTTCTAGGACTGACAAGTTAGGAGGAAACCATGAACCCATGAGCTAGTATAAGAAATGGCACAGGCATTCCTACGAACCCAATCAAAATAATAGCAAATTTTTTCATATATACCTGTGTCGTGGTGCGAGCAATTCCATCCCACTTATTATATGTGCCCCTACTAGCCTCTGTCCACTCACCGTAATCCATCCTGAAATTGAGTAATCAAATGGCACAGTGTTAACAGCAAGTTAGCAGAAGATGCAAAAGCCATATACATGAAGATATAATGGTGTTTAGAGGCAGGGTGCCAGTTCCTACCCAACTACGAAAAAGGCATATCCATCCATGTGGTAGCTTTGCATCTTGGTGTCATTGTTTTGCAGTATTACTTCCATAAATCCTCTAAATGTGCCATTAATTATCCTTGTTTCCATCTTAGGTGGTCCTGTAAGTGGCCTGTTGGGAAAATTAGCATTATATACACCCTTCACTTTGTATTGATCAGCAACCCTAATTGGTGTGTGCGGATTGACAAATGAGATCCCATTAAGTGTTGTCCGTCGTTTCCCATCAATCATCACTGGTGGCTTGTTTTTCAATACATATACTTCAGTCACATTGATGGAGCCATACCTAAAAGAACCTTGTGGGTTTGGGCGAGCACCACTTGCAGACACATTCCACCTGCATATATTTAACCATAGGACTCCTAAATCAGTTAGGTACAGACAACGAACGAATGCATTATTATGCTTGAATGGGGAAGTAATTGAAATTGAATACTCAGATAAGAATAGAGAAAAGTAATTAAAGTTCTTTCACAAACATTAACGCGCCAAACCATTTGAAAGGCATTGTGAACAAACCTGATGGACCTTGCTTGGTTCATTGAGAATGTTTTGTCAAATTGATCACTTGGTGGTTCTGGAAGGGGACCAGATGCTTTTCCTTTAGAATTTGAATAGTGCAAGATGCCAACACCAGTAACCCTTTTCCAAACTGACTCATTGACAAACCTCGCACTTGCCACTAAGTAATAATCAGTGCTTGCATTTTGATCCATGGTTACCAAAAAAGAGTATGATTGTCCAACGTGAATATCTAAGCTAGTATAATTCTGCTGTACTGTATATGATCCCTCAGTTTCTGCTAAAAGTAAGTTATGGTTCTGAATTCTGAAGTTCAAGCTAGTTGACACCCCAACATTGCTGACACGTATGCGATAAGTTTTGCCTGCCCAACATCTTAACATTTAATAGTTTAAATAGGAAATGCTAAGGGAAAATAATATATATTCACTTTCAAAGCAACAATACATGTCTTCTGATGGATCACCAAAAAGTTTTTCAATTAGACAAGTCTATGATGTATGAATCACCAAAATCTTGTTTTTCCATTTTCTTTCTATCAAAAAGTTGAAAAAAATGGTAATTATTGGGGGACTGGGGGAGAGAGAAGTAGAAGCTAAAATAGGAAGTTTATTTCCCTCTAAGTGTAGGATTTAGTGACAATAAATCAATATAATTCATAGAATATCACAAACAAAATCAAGGTGAGTTTCACAAGATAAATTTCACCTCAGGAAAACTATACATGTTGAAGCCAATTAGTGGAATATCAGGTTCCTGATATATTAGTAATAAACTAATCCTCATTGATTCATGACCTATATGGAATAAATACAACTCTAACTTAATGAAAAGTTGATCATTGCAGATCCAGCTTGCAGCCCAAATTAAGAAATAATAAAAATAATTATAAGTGAAAAGCATCTAAAATCTTTACCAATTTGGTTGGACAAAATGTTATATGCAGTGAGTTTTTTAAATGAAGGAATTAATGCATAGAATGAACAATTCAGCCTCATTACGCTAAGACCAAATGAATCTTCAATTTAATCCACAAAACCTCTAACGAAGTAGCTGATTTATGGAAGTAACAATTTCACTAATAAGAACACTATATTTCCCCAGCTAAGTTCACTAACAATGCAGTTCATATTACTCACCAGGGTGGACGTCAATCGTTTCATAGTCAATGCCATCAGGCACAAGGGTATCATTATATCTATAAGGGCCTTTCCCATTAATAAGAACACCATCTGGCATCCTGAGATCTTTCCCACCATCAAGAGTCCTCCTCAGAGCCTACAATCCAAACAAAACCAAACAATAGTCACATTACATCTTTTACTTCGACATACATTACATAAATAGTTCTTGGTAACAAAATCTTGAACACTAACCGTATGGTTGCTTGTGTACCAATCACCAATCATGATTGAAATATCCCCATCTGGAGTTGCAAAAGGAATGGAAATTATTGCCCTATTATTAACAATAATGCCACCAAAACCGCCTGACGCTCTTTGAAAATTGAGCGAAGGGAAGTAAAAGAAACTCCCAATCTGGTCCTTAACCTGAAAATCATAAGTCCAATTCCACTTTGGAGGAATTGGACAGTTAGTGCCAAGCACTCCATCTTGCCAAGAAGAGCGCCGCTGTTGAATACCAGCCCTGCAGCACCCATTAAATTCCAAATCCTCAGATACCATAAGAAATGCAAATTTTAAACCCAATTTACAATTAAGTTATTAAAAAACCTACCAAGTTATTAGGAGGGCTTCATCTAATTTGTTCCGAACATTGATCTCAACATTGTTGTTAGTAGTAACATTAATGACAGGACCTGGAAACTTTCCATTTATAGCAATAACCTGCAAAGTCAAATGCATTGCAATTTAAGAACATCACCTAAAACAAGGGAAGCCTTTAAACAGTAATGACCAAAAAAAGAAAAACTCTTCAACGATTTGCTAAGGCTCACTACATTAAACAGAATCAACTTAACCAATAAGAACATTTTGCAGATATTTAAGCACATTTTACAGATCTGAAGCTAAAGACTAAATTTTTAAGAATCTGAAACTAACCCATCTAATATTCATGAAAATTAAGCAAACCCACTTAAAGATATTCAGGATATATACATGCATTTATATGTATAGAAAGGGAGGGGAAAGCAGACCTGTTGGGGGACACCCAGAGGAGAAGCAGTGATGTAAGAGACTACAAATTCATAGGAAACAAATGGATCTTCAGCAGAACAAAAGCTCAAGAACAGAGAAATGCAGACAAAAAGAAATGAGAGAAAGCTAAAGGAAGCCATGTATACGAGTTTTCGTGATATTTGGAAGAGAAAAGAATCAAATTACTTAGCTTTCCTGTGTTTACATTATCAGATAGAAGAAGACTAGAGACAGAGCAGAGGAAGAGAGAGAAATAAAAGAAAAGAGAGTGTGAATGTGTGTGTATGTGTCTGAGGAAAGTTGAGGAAGATAGACAGAAAGAGTGAACGGCTCTGTTTGCTTGGTTGGTACGATCTTTTTTCTTTCTGTTTCTCTTGGATACAAGCGGTAAAAGAAAAAGAAATAAAAAAGGAGATTTTGTATTAAAACTTTTTTGGATATCAAATTTATTGCTGTGACAAGAATTAAGTAAAATTATTATATTTTTAATTAAAATTATCAAATGAGTTCTGATATGTATTATAATTAATTTAAATTAAATTATAATTAAAAAAATTTAATACATAAAATTGATTAGAATTATAAGAGTATTTTATTTATTTATTTCATTAACAACTAAATATTCTTAATATATATATTACTTTTCTTATCAAATATCAGTTCTCCATTAAATAATAATAAAAATTGAGGAAGAGAGAGAAAGAAAAAGAAATAAAAAAAGGAGATTTCATATTAAACTTTTTTTGGGTCTTACGGGGAGCCATCACCATCATCAAGAGCATGCATGAGAGAGAGAGAGAGAGAGAGAATGGAGGACAGAATGGGTATTGGTCAAATGCCAGCCAATAGACGGTTCAAAAACAATAAACATAAGTGTATAATATTTAAATATAATATTAAATATTATATTTATTTTAATAATTAAAAAATAAAATATGATAAAAAATTTAATATAATATTTTATTATTTAATAATTAAAATAAATATAATATTTAATATTATTTACGTAAACTTGTCTTTTAAAAAATTCAGCTCAATCTTTGACAAAATTAAAATTATTAAATTTCAGTCAAAAATAAATAAATAAATAAAAATCAGTGGTATAAGCTTTTGTACATGTATACTCATTCAATTGGATTAATGTTGTCGTTCACCCGACCATATTAATATAATATTATTTTTATTTAGTTCAATATTTATTTTTAAAAATAATAAATTTAGTAGTAATAAAATTTTAAAAAAAATTATAATGACATTTTTGATAATATTATATCATTTTTATATTATTATTAATTGATTTTTTTTTGGTACAAAATAAAAGTTAAGTGTTTTAATGAAGTTGGAGAAATATTATTTACTTGTTATATAATATATTTGTATAGTATGTATGTATATGCATACATTGTACAGAGCCATAAGTACAGACCCTCCGAAAGCACCGCACGTTGCCAGCGCCTTGTTGGACCACACGTGTGAATTGAAATTGAAACAAATTTTTACATCTTCCCAAAACAAATGATATATTTATAAGAAATTAATATTTTTATAAATTAATTTGATATTTTAACGAGTGAATTTTATTCAATTTTATAAAAATATTAAATTAACTTATAAAAATAGTAAAATTTTCATAATTCGTATGAAAAGAAAGAGGAAACAAGTTGGAAGTGCATATATATATATATATATATATATATATATATAGCTAGAAGGTCGTCTTTTCAATAGGAATAGAAACAATGGGTTGTGACTTGGATGAACATTAAATTTGGAGGGAGTTTGGTTTAAAAGTGTTTGCCCATTGCCCTACTGAAGATGTTTGATTTCTTGACTCTATGCAACTCAAATCCAAACCTTATAACTAGCATCGAGCATAAAGTTTTAATTAAATTTGTTTTATTAAATCATAAATATAAACATAATCACAAAACAAAATAATAATTATCATGTTTAAGCTGGAAAGTAACATAATTGTTAATGAAAAAGATGAGTAACATGGCAATGCTCATGGGCATATCTTTTTGTCGTAATTGAACTTGGAGGGGACAAAAAGAGAGCCAAGTTTAGCTTTCAAAACAATCCAAGTTTTGGTAAATTAATCCTAATTGGTTTAGCCGTCCACGGGGGGCACGGGACTCGGAGTTAGGCTCATAAGCAGGTGAGCTTGTTATATATGCTACTCCGTACTACGTACATCTCGGTTATTAATTCTCCTCCTATGCGTAATTTCGAAACCTCGAGATGCAAAAACTCTCACTTTCTAAACCACGGCTTAATTAAATAAGGTAGTTAAAAGTCAGATAAGAATAATTTTGAATCAAGTGATATGAACAGTTACTCGATAATTTTACTGAAAGAAGAATATAGTAATGGGAAATGCAAAATGAATATGTAGGCCAGTTCAAATATATGTGTATGTATATATATATATATATATATATATATATATATATATATATATATATAGAGAGAGAGAGAGAGAGAGAGAGAGAGAGAGAGAATCCGAACGCAAGTGTATTGATTTCACTAGCTATCACAGGTGGTGATTATAATATAAGTTTGTGAATCCAGACATGACAACCCACTCATTACCCATCTATATTAATTATACGATTCCTGCACATGGGTTACTTCCCTTGCCATCTCATTCTCAAGTAACAAGTTTATCATCAAATAATTGAACGGAGTAGTAATTATAATATTAGTTCTATTAGACTACTTCATGTAAAATGCTGCATTGTATGAGTTTAGCTAAATAAGATAAGATTTATGAACTATTAAGTTTACGGTAGAATTAATTGTCCGACTCACTTTCATGAGCAAATCATTATTTGTCAATAACTGAATTTAATGTGAAACGCAATTAAATTAATTACTATTATTAAGGAAATATATGCACTCAATAAAGTATTTTCATGACGCATCATATTTGCAATTTTTTCTAACGACAATTGAAGTGTTACTGATTTTATTACCATGACGCATTACATTTATTCTGATAATATTAACCGTCTTTGTTAATTTTAGAAATCAAACTTAGGTAGTCATAATTATAAAATTAAATGACACCAGCAAGGTTAAATTGATAATTTGGGTAATAAATTTTTCAAGTTATTTTAATCGAACATGATAGGGGAAGGTGTGCACTTGAAGCAGGTTTTGTCAAATAACAAATAGAATATACAAGAAGCTAGCTAGCTAGGTCACCATCCGCAAGTCCAGCCGTCATTAGTTGTACCACCATTTTCTTCATCAGTATTTACAAATTATATACACACTGGTAATCACACCTACACACTAACACGCACATGTCGATGAAGCCAAAACCTAAAATCTTGCAGTTTTATCAATTTATAAAAACTATAAACTCATCTCTTGAACTTATTAATTCAATAATTTGTTATGAGGTACTCAAATAACCTCTTTTTGAAATGATGAACTTGACATATACATAGCAATAATAAAAGGAAGACAACTCTACCTTAAAAAGTTATACACAATGTTTTGTTAAAAATTATAAGTTGTTTAAAGTTTAATTATTTTAAAGTAATTTTTAAAATTTTATTTTATTTCACATTTAAGACTCTAAATTTAAAACATTTTGCGTCACTAAAATTTAAGTTAATGTCATAATTAAATGGTAGGGGTTGATTTTTATTAATTATTTTCTAATATGTTTTGAATATATATATTTTGCCGACAATATCAATACGGCGGTGTTCAAACTTTTTCATATTTCTATGCTATGCTAGTAGAATAATTTTCTAATATTAGTTTTCTATGTCTTTTTATACACGAAAGATAATTGGTTGAATAATGGGCCTTTATACCCTTGAGTAATCCCAAGCTTGCCAAAGTTTCTAACCTAAGCACAGTAGTAATGTTTGGTACTGATCCAGCCCAACAATTGGTTTGTAATTTTGGTCACAAAAACTGAAAACGTACAGATGTCATGCTGGTCGTAAGAAAAAGAGTTTTACTATATGTAATAACCATTAGGTACAATAACTTAATATAAAAATAATAGGATTCATCATTTTAATATTGTGAATCCCACCATTTTTACATTGAATTATTATACACATCATTACATGAGTCATTACTTATAGCAAAAATTGTAAGAAAAAATAACCCTGTTGTCTGTGCGGCGTGCGCATTTATAACTAGAATTAAGACACCCCAGTTATCTAACCGTTTGATATTTGTTAATTCTCATAAGAAAAATGAAAAAATTTGTACAAAAATATGAAATGTAAGGAGGGGATAAGGCTCTACAGTTACAAATTAAAAATGACAGTTTGGGCTAATCACCCATACTGCTCAAGAATATGTTAAAATGGCTGAGAGTTCTTACTTATTCTCATGTAACCTAAGCAAAATTGTAGTTTCAAGATGTTCCAAAATTGCTATCCTCTTATACTATCATATTATGCGACTAAACATTATGATTATCTGTATACGTAGGTTATCTATTTATGTATGTACTCGTAACAAAAGTCGCAAGATTTTTTAGATGTGTAATTTTTCTTTATCTTTTATTTAGAGCAGAAGCAATATCTATACCCCTTGTTTTGCTAGGCCATAAAAGGTCTGGTTCTCGATCATTCATTATGCAATTGAAATTGGAAGTTCCCTACCAGCCGGTGGTTGCTTCAATGGCGAAATCTTCGGTGGCTCGGTGTGAAGACCACGATTGACTCTACAGTTTATTAGTGCCATACCTGCACATTATTAGCTATTTAGCTACCAAATTACTCAGTTTAGTGACTTCAAGTATTAATGTGGAGTTTCATACCTTGAATTAAGTGAGAATCCAATAAAGGACTAATGACGAGAAAGCAAACCTGCAAACAATACAATTAACAATTACTGCATGTAACTAGGAGATTTAGAATTTGCCAAAGACATATAATGCATGGCTATTATATTGTTTATGGCCTTAAGAATTAGGGATGTAGTCAGTTTCAAAAAGTAAAAGAAGAAGTTTTCTTAATATAGAAAAATTAAAACTAGAAAGGGAAATTATTGAATAGAATGTGAAATATATAATCAAGACTTCTAAAACACATTATGTCACATGTAAACATATTAACTCCAAGTGCATGCAATAGATACATGTGTTGGATTTAAACTCCACTTTAGGGTTAAGGGATTCTCACTTTACACCCAAATATGTAGTGGCTGTGGGTGTCTAAGCTATATATATATATAGGATTAATCCATTTACAACATTGTAAAAATAAGTATATTCTTATTACAGATCTCAACCATATATCTGCGGATTTAACAGTTAGGACTCCCATCCGTAGTTTAATTCCGTCCGTAGTTTAATTCTGCGGCCGGGGTTTGGGATTATTTTTTTTCTCGGCAGTTTTAAACTGCGGATGGCATTAACTAACTGAAATCTATTTTGAGGCTCCGCAGTATTAAACCGCGGATGGCATTAAGTGGCTGAAATCTATTTTGAGGGAAGTTGAAATCTATTGGCCTTTATGTTTTGGACATTCGGTCTGCTCTGTTTCCTACTTTCTTTTCTGATAATTTAGTTTTTTGGTCATTTTGTTTTGGATTCATTAGCTCTGGTTTGTTTTTCTTTTTGATTATTTGGCTTCACCATGGATGTCAACCGCCTTACCTCCATCAAATAGAAGCTCAAATGTGATTCTTGTGGATGATGACTATGATGCTCGCATAACGGATTTTGGATTGTCGAGGCTTGTGGGTTCTGTCGATTCTAATGATAGTTCATTTGTTAATGGTGATTTGGGGGAGTTTGGCCATGTGGCTCCTGAATATTCGAGCACTATGGTTGCATCAATGAAAGGGGATGTTTATAGTTTTGGAGTCGTGCTTTTGGAGTTGGTGACCGGACAGAAGCCTCTTGAGGTGAGTAATGCAGGGGAAGGGTTCTAAGGACATTTGGTGGATTGGGTTAATCGGCTTGTGGGCTTTGGTCGAAGTAAGGATGTTATTGATAAGTCACTTTCTAGAAAAGGTAATGATGACCAAATTTTGCAGTTCTTTAAGATTGCTTGTACTTGTGTGGTTTCTATAGGTTGAAGGAAAGGTCTTCTATGTATCAAGTTTACCAGCCATTAAGGAGCATGGTGGAAAACCTCGGTTTTTCTGAACAATTTGATGAATTTCCATTGAACTTTGCGAAACATGAACCCGGCCACAGGGATTAGCTTCGGGGATAAATGAGTACAAGCATATAATTGTTTCAAGCTTACACGATTGGGGCAGTAAAGCATCTCAGCATCTCTGCCATGGCAGATTTGACTTGAGCGGGTTTTCTTTTTCAGATGCTTTCTCAAAATAGTTTTCAGCATCCCTCAAAATAGTTCAGTCCACCAATTCCATCAGCAGTTTAATACTGCGGAGCCTCAAAATAGATTTCAGCCGGTCAACGTCTCATCCGTAGTTTAATATTGCGAAGTCCGAAAAAATTTATTTATTTTTTATCTCAAGCTTAGCATTTGCAGTTTAATTTTGCGATGAAATTGGTATTTTGGACAATTTTTTTGTCTGCAAAATTAAACTATTAAATCTCTCATATTAAACTGCGGCGGGAGTAATTCTAACCGTTAGATTCATGAATAAACAACTAAGATCTGCTGTAAAGATAGTTTTATTTTTATAACGTTATAAATGGATCAATCCATATATATATATAATATAGAATGCTAAAATACGCATAAATCAATTTTTATTTAAGGGGAAGAAGGAGATACAACAAATAATTATCAAAAGAACAGATAAACGAATAAAAATACCAATGAATTAATCAATGTATATTCTGACTTCCACAACCAACTCTAGCATGTTGCAAGAAAAATGAATATATATTATTAATTCCTAAATGGGTAAATCTATTTTAAGACGGGAAAACAAGACATTGAATTTAATAGAGAACATAAAAATAAATTTATGCTTAGTTTGTAGAAAATCAAGATATGATTAAATGATATTAGATGACAAAAATTAAATAAATCGGTAAAAATCATGGTATTTTACCTGGGGAAAAAAATCGATTGGACTGAGGAAACATATAGATCAAAAAGATAAATTGTGGTGGACAAGAAAGAGAGATAGAAGTTGCAATTTCGTGGGGGATCCCGGATTCCGAGACCTATAGGATGGAGAAAAGGTAATCTAGCCTTTTAATGAAACTTTTAATTATTTGGCTATGATCCACTATTTTTGATAAATTATCGTCCACTTCTAAAATATTATAATGGATCCTATGAAAATGTTTTAAAATTAAGAGCTGCCTAGGTAGTCTAGGAGGGGTGGTTACTAAATTTTCAATCCATTAGTTTAGGAGGTACGAGTTTGACCCAGACTTCTCGGATTGGTTAAAGGTGGCCTATGCGTAATTTCTTACTCTATTTATAGTTCACATTTATAAGTTAAAACTTTCATTTTTTATTTTTTCAAAAATTATAAAGCCTTAACACCACTATAATCAAAAGAGATTAATTACTTAACCGATCTAACTTAAAATATCACCTCATTTTGACACCAATAATTACTCGAAGCTTGATTCTTGAAAACTAGCAACTTCATGTTAATCACTTTGCCGATCGGTGCATATATTATCGACACCATATGGGTTTACCTTGTTATTCTAAGTTTGGATTGAACAAATAAAATGGAAGAATTTTTAAGCATCTCAAGTGCATATTTAATTGTTGTTGGTTGTGGATAATGTGTTAAGATGTCAAAATTGTGATGTATATTCATTCCACTAAAATGGATCTCATTCCATCGCCTCCGCCATGGAATGAAAGTCAAAGGAACGGTATGAATTTTCATTCCATTAGAATGGTTTATCATCTGAAATGATCATCAAATACATTACTTTTCATTCTATTTTCTCTTTCATTCCATTTCTTCAATCCAAACGTAGATGCAAAAAAGATTATGACTCTTTACCTTGAATATTGCTGAGAATGTTAAGGTACTACATGATAGTAAAGTCTCACATTAAAACATAAAAATAAATATTGAAAACATATATGCTCTAATGAATCATAAACCTAATATGTTAACATTTTGATCAAGATGGGATTTAAGATACCCGGGTCTAATATTTTCAACAACTGATATTAGAGTAATGATTATAGGCTTGGGTCATGACGTGATGAGTTAGACTCAATGAGTTATGGGTGTTTGAGGAATTATGTACTCTTTGGATTAAGTTTCATAAGTGACGAATACTTAATGGATTATATATGTACTCTTTGAAAAAATAGTGAATTCTTCTCAAGTATGTAGCGGATCAAATGAGAAATATTGAGAGATAATAGTTAGAGTTCAAAGGGAAACTTGGTGTTGAATAAGGACGAAGAGATCACACATTAAAAGGAGTTCAAAGGAAGAGAAATTAAAGGAGAAATTTGGTACCGATATGGATGGAGAAATTATGCGTTAAGTAAAAAATTATTATGGTTTCAGATAAACATATATGGACTAATGTTTTCAACATATATGGATTATATACTCTTTGATTAAGTGGTTGACTCTTCTCGAGGAGGTAGTGGATCCAATCCACCATTGTTGGGCCTGGCGGGTGCTATTTGAGGTATGAGGTGGTTAGGTTTAAGTAGGGTGTTGGCATTGAGTTGTTGTATAAGGTGTGCGGGTCGAATAGGGTGAATGAGTTGGGTTTGAGGAGAAGCTGGGGTCGGCTCTTGGGGAGATAGATGAGGGTGTTGTGAGTGATCATGGGTTCTATACAAGTAGGTATGAATCGGTGTACATGTTGGGTCAATGTGAAGGTTAGTTAGTGGGTAGGGATTGGATAGATTGTGTGAAGAGTGTTGAACGGATAGCTAAAAGTGATTACAGTGTCTCTGTAGATTTAAATCTAATAAGAATAAGCAACTAGGAATGGCATTGTAGGGTTGTGTCATTAGGGGTGGATTTGAGAGCAATTTGTTTGTTTCAAATGCCCTGATAGATATGTATTATAAATGTGGGGATACCCTTGAAGCTTACTTTGTATTTTGCTTTGCAGCATGATGCATAAGGATACCCTTAAAGCTTACTCTATATTTTGCCACTGATGTATTTCGATTTCTCACAAATAGTACAGTAAGCATAAAGCAATAATTGTTCTCAATAGCGTTCGCAGTTTAATACTGTGGACAGTACCTAACGGCGTCGTACTCGTATTTGCATCTCAGTTTAATATGTCTAGTGTCTGCAATTTAATACTACGGACCAACAGCGTCGTACTCGTATTCTGTTCATTTCTTGTTTTCTCTTTTCTATTACACTCATTGGATGAATGAATTCCGCGCTTGGATTCAATATTGACTTTACTTACATTAACTAGCTCTTTGTAATTGCATGCTGAAAGTATATTGGATTGTCCACCCTCGTGCAATTCCAATAATCCATAATAAAACATCCCACTATATTTCTCTACTCGCTAGGAGACAGATATTTGCTTTTGAAAGAGCCTCATTATCTGTACTATACAAGTTTAAGATGCAAAGTATTGTGGGTACCTGAGGCTTCTTTCAAACTGTAAATTGTGTTCCTTTGATTTTCCTCTATTCGTAGTAGTTCGAGAAAACTCTTTTGATATTTGATTTCTACTTGAGTAGCCTCAGATAATGATATATCTCCTATTTTTGGATCTTCCATGATCAAGGCGGAACCAAAAATTTAAATTGAATTGGGTTGACCAAGGCTATTCCAACTTAAAGCTACTTTGGGTTGGGCTGACCAAGACTATTCCAACTTAGGACTAATTAATTATATAGTATATCAAATAAATAAATAAAAATTGGGTCAGGCTACAGCCCTTGGAGAATACTAGTAGCTCCGCCCCTGTCCATGATGGATATGTTGTCATTAGAAGGATCAAAGAGGTCCTGTATGGTCTCCACATAAAGCTGCACATATTTAAGAAAATAACATAATTTATGTTCATCAAGTTAGGAACAACTTTAGATCATTATCAAGCTGAAGCAAATTGAGCTTCTTCCATTGCCAAATTTTCTTGAGCAAGGAAATTAATCCATTTATGCCCAAACTCTCCTTCTAGGAACAAGATAAACTCTCCTTCTAGGAACAAGATCTGATGTTTGTATCTCATCAATTTTAGCAGCTACGATGAAATCATTCATACTCAAACTAAATGAGTAATATGGGGGGAAAGAGAAACTTTTTAAAGGTTACTGGGTATTTGGTCAAATAGGCATCAGAGCATAAAGGGAGAGAATGTGAAAACGGTAAAACTTTCTTTATATCTGTCCGCAATATTAAACTGTCGACTATATAAATTTATTTATTTATTTATCTATCCGTAGTATAATATTACAGACGGTATATATATATATATATATATATATATATATATTTATCCGTCTGCAGTATAATACTGCGAACAATAAATTTATTTTTTTTTTCTTTATCCATCCGCAATATAATACTGCAGACGGTACTTTTATCAAATTAAATGTTGGGGCATATTGGTCATTTATAACCGTTCGCAGTATAATACTGCGGATACCTAGATATTATAATGTGAACGAGAGCAATTTAAACCATCAGATCTCAGTCTAAATGGCTGAGATTTATCGTAAAAATAGTTTTATTTTTACAACGTTGTTAATTGATTAGTCTTCATATATATATACACACACACTAATGTTCCCAATAGAGAAACTAATTACAAAGTCTCTAATCTCTATCAATCTGAACTTCAAAAAAAAAGCTGGAACTTGCTTTCGATTTTGCCAACTATTACAAGAGTAAGTCTCACACATCGAGCATAGACAAAGTATATATCCTTAAAGGAATAGGCCCCAACTGTTAGACCCTTGTTGACTTGACATGGGATCTGACTCAATGGTTAGTCAGATGGTGAACCAAGACTGGGTTTTGGCGCTCAATTGGCAAGGCAACGGTTAAACTTGTATATCTAGGGGATGTACATTATGGTTGGTCAAGCGGGCTCAGCGTCTGTTGGTGGCACGTTGGATATTTTCATAAGTGCTACTATAGGGGAGGGGTGGTCCGTGCAGTCCACCCGGGTCATAGGCAGGAAGTCATGGCTGAAGCATGGGGCATGTTTAGGCATCGTTGGGCTCCCCTAACAACAATGCCAACATACGGTTAGGCGGCTTGGATCAAAGATTAACCAAGATTGAATGTGGGCAACATGCGGGCTACGTGTGCACAATGGCACGCACGTCTTGCACCGTTGGTTAAGCATTGAAGGCAATAAGAGGGATCATCGGTGGGTCGAGATGGTGCAACGTTCGATGGCGGCTAAGAAGACCAAGGCTTGACGGACAAGGTCTTGGCAACAATCGGTGCATGGCATGGGCTGGTGCTCAGCATGCAAGGCTGATGCATGCTAGATGGGCTGGTGTGCATAGTTGGTTCAGACTGCAACTTGGGATGGGTCAAGTGGCGGTTGGCAAGCAGTTTGGTGAGTCCAGATTGCACACAATAGTGGGGCAAGGTGTCAGGAAGATGTGGCAGCAGTTGAGGACAGCATGGGCAAAGCAGTTGTGGGCAGTTACCAGTAGTGGGATGATGCCAGATGGCAGTTTGTGTTGCTGAGACCCATTTGTGCGTGACATTAGTTGGGGGCTGGCATGCAGAGCAGTTATGGGCAGTTACCACTAGTGGGGAAGTGGTTTGGCAGAACTTTGCAATGCTGGGAATCAAGGATGCGTGGCTACAAACTTTGAGGCATTAGTGGACAGTTTAATCAGTCATGGGCTGATGGGGAACTGTCACCCCTTTGTTGGCAGCACCTTAGTGGTGCAGATCTCTTGGCAGTTGGGGATGTCAACTGACCATGTAGCTATAAATATGTGTAGTGCTGATGCACATAGAGAGGAACAAGTGTGTGAGAACTAGAGTCATTGCTTGGTGCATACTCTGTGGGAAATACACTAACTAGGCATAGGGTTGTCTAGTGTAAGTAAGCCTTAGGGCTGAGTCCTTGTATTGATTGGTTCAATAAAAGGTTGGGTGTTTAGCCTGTAATTCGTGGGTTGCATTATTGCTTGCTTACTATTGTTCAGTAACACATATATACGGGTTGGGTTGTGATTATACACGAGGGATTGTGTAAGTTTCATAAACAAATGTGTGTGAGTGTGCTGCTGGGCATAAACAGTGTTGCTGGTGCTGTTTGAGAGTTGGTTGACTGGTTGTGCGAGACAGACCAGGCCATCACAAGGGAAAAATTCGGGATGAACCTCGGACCCCTGTGACACCAACCAACATAGGATATGAATCCTATAAAATTTCTTAGCCACGAGAACTATCACTAAATTACAAAAACACTCTTTAACCTTTCATATTCAATTTTGTTGGTTTATAAATGATTTTACTCTCATTCATCACATTTTAATAAACGTTTTAAGTTATAAAAAATTTACAAATAAATACCCGTGCTTTTCCCTACGATTTCCAACTACAAATTGATCAAGATTTTTCTTATAGAGGTGTGCTAAACATTAAAGTTTCATCATTGAATATTCTTCACAATTTTCATTTTTTAGAATCTTCGGTACATATTCTTGTATAAATTCTCTTTCTTCTAAGCTAAAAGATCAAGATTACCTTTTACAGGATTTTACTTCACACCCATCTATCATTTTGTAAGACCAGTCCAACATTAGCGAAGACAATAACCTTGACTAAATTGTAAGCATTTTGATTTTTTATTATTATTATATTTTAAAATCATCTGGCAAGGGTACCATTGAACCCCTATTCCAAACTAGCTAGTAAGCGCGTGTAAATAATCAGCAAACAATAGAAGGCATATATATCCACCGGATAAACTCATCATCATTTACTCTACAAAATGGAGTAACATGTTCTAAATGAAACATAAAAGCGATTACATGCAAAAGGAATAAAACAACATTAAGGCAAACTGGAATATATATATAAATCATGATTTGTAGAGCATAGCAATTTACATCATTAGATCGGCAGGTTGGGACTGTCTGTGAGCAGAATTCATTTGCCAAATCTTGAGCGAGGCAGTAACTTTGGTATCGGTAGCATTGTTAAACAAGAAAAGCTGAGCATTATCATAGATGGCCTTTGTTGGATAAACCCTCGAGGTTATGCATGTCCTCCCTCCTTGAGCAAAACTTTCCACTATTGAATGATCCACCTGAATTAATTACAAGTATCCACCCAAGTTAGTACTTAATTCATTCCAAATTTTGAAATTAACATGCGTTTAGTAATAATTAGAATAAATTGAAAAAGCTGTGTGAATGAGGCCTTTTTTTTTTTTTGACGCAATGCATATTATTATATATCCAAGAAGTTGAAATGTAAAAATTGTTTCACTTACTAGTATCCTGACTGTTAATTTTTCACCTTTGAGTACTGGAACCGTGCTGCCATAGATTGCCTTATCGACATCACCTGCCTCAGAAGACCTACAAAAATAATACATATCTTAGTTGCAAGAAAGTGCTGATATATCATTGTTTGCAAAAAAATTGTAATCTTTAATCATATTTATATATATATATATATATATATATATATATATATATATGTATGTATATGGTTATTTTTTCTTTTGAAAATCTGACCTTGAATGATCGGCACAGAAGAAAGTCTTGAGATTGTCATCTGACCCTTTGGCAATGTAGAAGTATACAGGGGTCTGCTCAGAAAGGTCTTTATGAGCAAGAACTAACAAACCAAATGGTCCTAATGCACCACGGTCAGCAGCTCCACCGTTGCCCTTACAATCATACATCACATTGGATTCATGTATTCTCTCCAGGGCTTCCTTATCAACCTCGAATTCGGCTTTGATGTCTAACTGTAAATTATATGGCCACCAATTAATCACCTTGTAATTAGATAGAAATTTAATTGCCTCTAACAATTATTTGTGACAACATTAATCTTTCCATGCTGAAAATATATTATTGTACAAACCTGAGTTGCTGATCCCACATCGAGTGGCACGACTGAGCCGGCTTTAATCTCCACGCTATTGAATACCTTCTTGTTTGATCTCAACTTTTCAAGCTCTTCAACTGGCCATTGAATTATATTGCTTCCAGTTCTCGAATCGAACAAAATGGTCCTTGGAATGCCCTATTGTACATGACCAAATAAAAGGTACATAACCATCAATGGAAAATAAACATTTCTATCCCTTGAATTAGCTACCATAAAAAAATGGTACATAAAAGTGGAACTAGCAAAATAAGTTGTGAAAAAACAAAATGTACCTGAACGGATGCCCAGCCCTTCTTCACGTCGGCACTTTCACTATCGGTTTCTTTAATCCAACTCCACAATATTCTCCTCCTCTTGTTTGAATCATAAAATGTTTTTGATGCATAGTATATACCATAATCATACCTCAACCCGATACCAACGTCCAATTCAGGATGATCCGGAGCCCATGTACCCGAGATCGGATCATAAGTTCCAAGTGCATAATAATCATTCCTATCATCATCAAGGCTAGCCTTCACCACATGCTTCACTCCTTGACCGTTAAATGATGTGTCTAGTCCATTTTGCCCACTTTTTGAAACCGGGTAAAAGTCCACACACTCCCACATACCCGTACCATGAACAGCATGGAGCAACCCGTTTAAGAGCGTAAAATTCTTGAAATCCTCGGTGTCATAAACTAGTGAAATGCCAGTTTTGTTTACCTTGGAGCCAATAATGAGGCGCCATTTGCCCTCGGGTGTTAACCATGCGGTTGTCGGGTCGCGGAAGTCCTTGAAATCGATACCTGGTGGTGGGACTAGAACCGGGTTGTTGGAGTACTTGACCCAGTCAATGAGGAGGGGATCAGACGGATTGGCAGGGTATGCAAGATTTTGCACTTGCACGGAGTTGTTGGTTGATCCGGTGTAGAGCACGATTACTTGGCCATCGGGGAGGATGGTGGCGGAGCCCGTCCACACACCGTTAACGTCGTACCATTGATCATTGACCATGGCTACAGGAAGGTGGTGCCAATGGATCAGGTCCCTTGATACGGCATGACCCCACACAATTTTTTTGCCCCATACTGCACCATCTGGGTTGTATTGGTAGAACAAATGGTACCATCCCTTGTAGAATAATGGACCTGAAAGATTTTTTGCTTGGATATTAATACTCAATTCAATGATTAATTAAGACAGCTGCTATTCGCGTGGCAAAAATATTATGCTTCTAAAATATATATTAGGGATATTTTTTATAATTATTTAAACGACATTTATTATTTTAAGTGATATTTATTATTTTAATTAATAATATTTTTTTGTTCCGATAATATCAATCGCATAAGTAGTACACAAATTGAACACTTTTAAGATTGATTGCTCAAGTGTTGGGTACGTTTGTGAAAGAAAAAACTAACTAATAATACACCAACACTAGCAACTGGCTAGAGTTTGGCCAATTCTGTAATGATTGATTATGAAGTATGTTACGTGGCCAAAAACATTTGTCTAAATTTAATATGTATCCTAGTCCACATCAGAATTTGTCAAACAAGGTTACATTAAAGATTAATACAAATACATGCATAATTTGATTTTTGGGTAATAAATATAGACACGATTAAATATAAAAAATGAGTCAATATTAATGAGAGAGAGATATTTACGGACTTACCATTAGGATCTGGAACAAAAGGAAGCAAATTCATTCCCCCATAAGATCAACAATGTCAATCCATTATATCACACACCAAAGATGAAAGAATAGTTAATAGTAAAAAATACTCCCTCCGTCTCAAGATAAAAGTCCTTTATTAATTTTTACGGTCAAATTGACCATTTTTAAAATTAATAATTAAACATATATATTTAGATTTTTAAAAAAATAAATATTGAGATTAGTACTAAATTGTATATAGTTTATAATGTTAATAAGCTTTATATATATATATATAAAAGAATAATAAAATATATTGATTTGAAAAATGGTCAATTTGACTATAAAAATCAATAAAAGACTTTTATCCTGGGACGGAGGAAGTACTAACAAGTGAACATTAAAGAATAACAATAAAATATCAAATTTAAATTTAGGAAGTGCAAATGATGATGGATATAAATATAGAAGTACATAAAGAGATATATACCATTCATCCAATTTTTTTGTGGTTGGAAATGAAATGAAGTTCTTTGCCAAGACAACATACTGGTGGTCCATGGAAAATTAGGCAGTTCCAATTCCAACGACGGTCGCCGGAATGACTTCAGTGACACCCCTTCGGACACCCCACGAGGCTTCGCCGGCATAATCTTCTCCGGGGGCATAGCTGTACTAGCCGGTCCAACTGATCCATCATCAACACCAACTATTGAAAAAAATTTAATCTTACCCGTAGTAGTTGTTAAGGCAACCAAGAAACCAACAGCCAACAACCCAGTTAATAAAAACATAACTATCCTTAAGGATCGCCGCCGCCGCTGTTGCTGTCGCTTTGCCGGAGCCTCAGTCTCCTCCGACAGGCGAACGTAAGGGAAATGAGCAACGGTGGTTGAATCCTCCATATCTGAGAATTTACGATATGGATTTTGCCAATGTTTCTGTCTATATTAACAAAAGAACATACTAGCTATATGAAGATACAAGTTTTAATGAGACCATATATAAGCTGCTTATTTATAGCCTTGTGTAAGAATGAAATTGTATTAATTACCCACACAAAAAAATTATTCAAGGGGGGACAGTTGGATTTGTGTGAGATTAATATTTAACCATGCAGGGACCCGTTACTAACGGGTCTACAAGAATCTCGGTTTTGGTTCGGTTGGCTGGTTTTTTCTGATTAGGAAGAGAGTATATAGAAACAGTCTATTAATTCCTTGCGTTTAGGGAGAGATTATTGCATGTAAGATCAGCGTGACACTCCGATACTAGTAATTAATTATTTATTTCCTTCGCTTAAATGTAGGTGTCCACGTGGATCCGTTGAATGAGAACATAATTTTACATAATAAGCATTCAATTTTATAAGTATATATTTTTTCCAATAATTGTGGGATCTACAATTAACATTTTTATGTAAGATAATGCTCATTAATTGAATTGATATGTACAAGGAAACCAGATATTTTTAGACACGTAGATAAAAAGCTTTCCGTGTAAACTTAATTAATTAGTACGTAATTAAATTTCACTGTTTACTTGGATATACATTCCATCCCATATTCCCATCCCATCCCATTAATTGTCATCTCAAACGTTATACTAACGTATTGTAATTTGATTGTGCGACCTGTCTTTTGTTGTTGTCCATGATAGTGAGACAGGGGGAGATATATATGTTACATTTGAAATCGAAGTAATTGATACTACTAGTAGTAGGAACATTAATGAGCAGGAAGGAGCATCAATGAATCTTGGATTCAGGAAATGCATGTGCCGTACATAAAATATGTTCGACTTCAAGCAAGCAAACAAACAAATGTAACATAAAAATACATGAACCAGATTCAAATCGTAGTGTCATTACTTGAAAAGAATATGCATGCATGTTTCCACATGGACTTGCATGCACTTCCACAGTGTGGATCTCGATTCTACTAACTGATCTAGCTTGATCATATATAGTTTTTATTATTATTGTTCATTTGTGGAATATATGCAATAATATTTACTATAATAATAATAATAATAATAAGTTATATTATATGAATGTACGTTTGGTCAAAAGGTGCTCCGATTTCATAAAATTCTGATCGATCGGAATTGTGTATTCCCCAGCTGTCAGCTGCCACATCACATGAAAGAGCCAGCCCATGCGCTAATTCATTAATTAATTTCCAGACAACAGAAAACTGCAATCACATACCCTACTTGATCATTAGTTAGAAAACGTTGTAAAATTATTTACTTACCAAATCATTAATGTTCCAACTCAGCATTTTCTACTTCCTTTTGTTTGCTCATCTATGGTTTATCACTGGCTCTCTACATTATAACTTTTTGCAGCATTTTAATTTGGCTAAAAAGTAACGCATCTTTATGGCAGTTTTGGCAGAGCTGTGCATCTCAATTACCACTAAAATCTTATCTGTCCTCTTCATTGTTATACTAACACATACTATTTGCAGTATAGGGTGCGCATTCGCTAGCCCAAACAATTGAATATTACCACTTAGTTACAGGCCTAATCAATCTCTAATAATTTAGACAATGGTTGCTAATCGGACAGGCTACAATCTGCTTAAACAGGATCTACTTAAAGCCTCCCTACCCAACTCTTTTCGTTCTCTAAATCAATCAAACAAAAGCTGATGCTTTAACAAGGGCTCAGTCATCGCCTAACCAGCAATTAAGACTTCTATAGTATTAAATGGCAAAGCAAATGACAACATTTTACTAATAACCCCACGCTTTAGGGGTCCTAAGATTGATGCTTATGAAGTTGATTTTAGAGGACTTGCTGTCTAAATATGAGCAATCCCTCAAGAACTCGAGTTCCTTCGCTCTTTCTCAAGGAAGGATTACATGACCTGCACCTTAGTTCTATGCAAAGTTCAGTGTTTAACATAATTGGAGATCGACATGGCCCGAATTCACAAAAGGTTTAGTTTTATTGTCTTAAGATTCTGGTAAGACAAGGATCAACTGTACATCAATCATTTGGTTTATCACTTCGACAACATGACGCTAGAATAACAAGAGACAACTTCATTACACAAGAGAAAGGTCATTACAGCAAGAAAAAAAAAAAGGGTTTAAACCTTACAAACAGAACTTGGATTCAACTCATTCTCTTATTTAAGGCGACAAGTTCTCCTATTTATTGAACCAGGAGAACAATTAGACATTTGGTGGGGCCATATCTTCCCGAATAACTCGACAAGTTCTCCTATTTATTGATCCAGGAGAACAATTAGACATTTGGTGGGGGCCACATCTTCCCAAATAAGTCCTCAACTCGCTTAGCTTGATTAGCATAGCCCTCCAACCCAGCAGTCAGAAGTTCCACGCTAGCAGGGCCCATAGCTGATGCAAAGCTGTATTGGTCCCACTTTACGAGCTGAAATGAAGAGAAAAATAGATATTTACCTTCTAGACTAAAATAATTAATTGGAAGAATTCAAAAAACTCTATGCAGGTACAAAATATGTAATGGACAGATAAATACTTATAAAAGGAAAAAAGCAATGGGTAGATAAAAATAATAGACGGTGGCTTCTTTAAATTTCCACGCTAGAAATAGATATTCTAAAGTTATCCTCTATAATACTTATATTGAAGCCATAAGATGGCGCACCTTTGACAGATTCACAAAGTATATATACTAAAAAACTTCATTATCACTTTGACCGCGACAGAAACACTTGGAAAACTTCAGTACAAAATCTTGGATCAAGAATTTTTAATGTATTGAAGAGTTTCCAGCAACTAATTTTCGTACTTAAAAAGTAACTAATGAAAGGGCAAAGAAAGTATTTACAGAAAGCGGTACATAAGTTCAGCACAGTGCTCTTCCTTCTAAAACCCCCTATAAATTAACTTACCAACCATCATTAACTTTTTTGTATCAAGTCAGCTTTTTTCACTGTTCGGAGCAACCTTTATGAAGTTTTAAATGATGGTTAAGACCAAGAGACATTTCTTTCTCCTGAAGGACCATTTTCTCTTGGATTATGTTAGCTTCCATGGGAATGTAAAAATATAAGCATTTGTTAAGATCAAACCTCTTCTTCGCTAAATTTGTAGGCATCAGCTGAATTTGGGGATAGCCTTTTCACAAAAGCGTATTTCTCATCAGGAGGATTTACAGATTCCTTAAGAGACTGCAATATCTTCAATGGAGTGATGATATAGTCAACCCTGAAAATGCAGGAAAATAGAGTTGGAGATTAAAAAAAAATATCATTATTAAGGTAAGAATTTTCAAAGGTTACTAGTTTTGATTTGAAGGTGAGTACGGTTACCCTAAAACATTAAATACGTCCTGCTTGTTTCGAATAGCTGCCGCCATCAACTTTGATTTATGCCCATATTTGTGAATGTAGTTGTAAGCTTTTGTCACCTGCAACATTGGCGAATATGTAGTGAGCTCATAACTCATTGAACACTTGTACAAGATCGGCTAATTCAAAGTGGTTAATTTGGTCTTAAGTTGTCGGAACAAATCGTTTGCTTTATCAAAAATAACTTTCTTAGAATTAATTAATTGACACTATGCGGCACCCAAAAGCAACCTAACTTGACTATTTGTTTGAGAGGAAAATAAAAAGAAATAACATTAAGAGAAATATCTAAATTTCAAATATTTATGCGACTTACGTCAAATGCAAGTAAGTACTTGGTATACTATTTCCAATTCAGAAGCTGTTAACAACTTATATCAGGATATCAGATTAATTTGTAATCATGCAAGAAAATTTGAAGCAGCGATGCAACAAATAAAAGCTTATAAATGTTGGACTTTTCGATGTCTTACACATCAGTAACAAAATTACTATCACTTTCAAACAGCCTTTACCTAACAAGCCCTCAAACTTAATTAAATTAACCCATAAATATAGTACACTTGACATGTGTATACTCAACAGGCACTCCAAAACCTACTTGAAAACAAACCATCTATATATGAGATAACATATTTCCCTATGGATACTTATTTAATGGGGCATTTTCATGCCAACTAAGGTTGCACCCAATCACATGATAAGAGAATAAGCACTAGCTGCAGCAAAATTAGCTACTGAATACTGATATGTGGCTGCCCTACATTTCAAATAATTTTCACACTTTGCACAATGACTAAGACATAACCCTCGTTGTCAGTAACAATTAATAGAGAGATTCAAGAAGCAGGTAGTGAAGCAAACCAAAGCTAATCCAGGATCTTCTCCTCTCTTAAGAGCAGCTTCTATCTCAGGGTCACCACTGTGGTTACGTGCCCAATCCTGACAATATGCACAGCTTATTAAAGCATTAGCGTAAAAATTCAAAATAATCATTCATTACGGAAAGGACTATACCCTTATTCGACCAACAAAAATCTGAATAACAGAAGAACCAGCTTGAGCTGCAGCTGCAGCTTGACAAAAGCTGAAGAAGTGCGACTAGTCATTAGCGATTGAGCATTATTTGTTAGTTCCCTAAGAAATAGAATGGACAGGAAAATGTAACAGTATACATATAGAGTTTAAACTAAAAGAGGTAAAATGCCAGCAATAGAACCTAAAATGGAAGAAAAAAGCATTAGCAGTCAATTATTTTCTTAAACTCTAGTTTGTGACATTGTAGATTCACAAATCTAACATTCAGAAAAAGAAAAAAAATCTGGAACAATTTTAACACGCATAGCATATGAAATTACAAGAAACTAGTCTGGGAGCATACTAAATTGGCCTTGCCTCCTCGATAGATCTATATCCTGGTAAATTAGACAGCATGCCAATCAGATGAGCATGACACTGACTAACATGCTGAGATCTACCCTAACTAACTCATTATAGTATCATAGAAGTGCACTAGAAATCAAATATAAACCCAACCAGAAATTGGGGCTTATATATGAAGTTCCTTTTTAAGATTTTATCAAATCCTGTGTAAAACTAGTTCTGGACAAACTGACAGCAATAATATTTCAATAGACCTTAAAGAATTTTTTTTAAAAAAATTAAAAATAAGAGGTTTCAGATGCAAGTCGGTCAAAACTTGATAAAGTGAAAGAATAATGTCACAAGAACAAAAAGATTACTACAACGAGGATTTTAATCGAATCTTCTGGTCAATCTATATCTCAGAACAAAGATGGAAATTTAAAAATGCAAGATGAAGTTCAAACAATTCATAAAGGAGATAACACAGAATCTTTTTTAAAATTTTGATTCTCACCCAGTTCCTCAGTGCTACTCAATGGGTAAACTGAATCAAAAAATATTAGATATTTTTCTTCTTTCCAAACTTCAATCACTACATGTAAGAGCATGTACGTAAAATTGCTTGATTTAAGTGGATTTTTAAGCTTGATCCAGGTCTAGATCTTTTTAAAATATAAATAATTAGTCACAATAATAATTATCAGGGAGTGGGGTACTTGAACAAAAGTACCTGTAAACAAAAGTCATGTGCGTCCGTATACCCTCAGATTCCAACAATCTTGATGCCTCAATTCCCTTAACAGAAAGAAAAAGAAAAAAATAAAAATAATTTAAATAACATGTAGCCAGGAATAGTTAGAGGTTCTAGTTCCATGTATACACCTTGATTTCAAAGGAGACATTAGAGATTTATTTCTTCACAGACACTCACTTGCCAAGTAGAAGGAATTTTAAATAATAAACGTTCTGGGGAGACTTCAATTTCGTTGTACAATTTCAGCAGGTCATGCACCTGCACATTATGGTAAACAAGTGTCTGAAATACATAGCAATGTAATTACATAAAGAGTAACATATTGGACATGACATTGAACATGTCCTTTTTTAAATTTGTGGATAGTTAGCATAACATGATTTTTTAAGATTGGCACAATCCATGGAAGAAATAATAGAGTAGCTCTATAAAAACAGAGGGAAAAGTCATACTTCCTCGTCTGATTTTTCTAGGCAACAATTGCTGAGAAGAATATGCAATGTGATGTTACCAGATATAGAAGACCACTTAGCTAAAGTATGAGCTGATGCTATAAGACATCCATGAATGAAATACTGCAAAATTGTGAACTAAAGAAAAAGATAACAAAATTGAAAGAAAAGTTCTTGTGAATTTACATAAAGTTCACATAAGAATTTAATAGAGGCTAAAAATCGTTTTGGCTAAAGCAGGTATTACCATGGTCCGTGGTAATGATGATAGACAAAAGTAAAACAACCAATGAAAATGCAATTAAATTTCCAACATGAAGAACTACTGATGAAATCAAAGCTAAAACTTATACAAAGCTGAAAAACAATACCATGATTGTAAGAAGATTTATACCTTCCTAACAATGCCATGTGTGTCATATGCGAGACGAGCATCCACTTCAGTCGAAACCCGACCTGGCACTAGCCTTGCCAGGTCACCACCAACATTTACTAAAGCCTGTCATTCAATTGCCAATTATGAGCAATAGAATCATTGAAACAGAGCGGCCACATAGATGCCATCGCATAAAGAACTACACCTACCTTATTTAAGAAACACGACATTCGAGCATCTGAGCTATCTAACCCAGTGCATTCCCTATCTGCCAGTGCAGTGTCCACAGCACCCTACACCCCAATGATTGAAAAAATAAATATTAGTGCATTCAAATATAGTATATGCTCATGAAAGTAATTTTACAGATCAAAAACCTCACTTCAGTCTTCCATTCATTATTTCCTTGTTTATTAGTTCTTCCATCCATTTTAAGCGACAAACTGTGTTCACACGGCACATAGTTTAAGAAAGATAAATGCTTGGACAGGACTTATTTATGTTTCCCGTTGTACACTTAAAGTAATGTACTGATATATGAATTGCGGTCTAAAACTCTCTCTTTAAACTTTTCAAACATGAGGGGAAATACAATCAAACTGAACCGAGACATTCCAAACTAGAAAGAAAGTCACTTTAATTTATAAATAATTCCATAAAGTATAGAAAGACATTAATCACACATATATAAACATACCCCAAAATTGGTATCAGGAAGGCTGCAAATACCAAGGAGCAGAGAAGAGCTAACAGTGGCAGCAGTAGGAGGGAACCTAATTAAATTGACCAGTAATTTGGACGAAATAATCATCATCTAATCAACAAAGACAATCAATTCAATTTCTAGTTGAAAAGGACGTATGAATTGGAGTACCAAAAAGAAAAAGAAAAAAAGGGAAGAAATTTAACCTCTCAAAATCATCGAAAATGACAGTATCAGGAACGATCTCACTGTGAGTAGACACAGAGTCCAATTCAGTGGTAAAACCTAAACGCGTAAACACCAAATTGATCAGAATACGCAAACGAGGAATAATATAATCCAATATATATATACAGGGACGCATCCACGGCAAACGTACGCCGGGAGTACTGTTCCAGCAACCAAAACACGCTAGCTACCAAAACACACTAGCTATCTGCAGCTAGAAGCTCTAGGCCGCTAGAGGCTCTAGCGGCAAGCGTTAAAAAAAAAATTGGGCAGCCGCTAGAGTCTCTAAGGGCAGTTTGTTGCGGATGCGTTACCATATATATAGAGGGGGGGGGGGGGGGGGGGGGGGGGGGGGGGGGTACCAGTATCAAGAGAAGAAGAAGCTCGCATGATTTGGAGAAATGCTCTGCGAGAGTTGAAGGTGAAATTTGGCTTTGCAGATTGAACTGCGAATCTCAGTCTTCTATTCTGTGAAACAAATTTCAATAAATCAAATATATGTGTGTGTAGAGAGAGAGAGAGAGAGAGAGAAGGAGAGAGTGGCAAAATTACTAGAAGATCAGTGGAGGAGACAGCTGAGGAGAAGAGAGAATGAAAGGAAGAAGCCATTAGTATTCAGTTACGCAGAGACTGAAGGAGAGGAGAGTGAATAAGCTCCTCGTCTCGGTGTGATCGAATTGAAGGAACTAGCGATGACGATGTTTAAACAAGTGTTTTAGTCGAAATTATGGATGGGATAAACTCTAACAATGTATTGTCCAATATACCCCTTTTAAGCCATTGGAATTACAAAACACTGCATCTACTACACAAATCGATAAAATGTCCCTATTAAGCAAGTGCTTTAGTCGAAATTATGGAGGAGATAAACTCTAACAATGTATTGCCCAATATACCCCTTTAAGCCATTGGAATTACAAAATACTGCATCTACTACACAAATCGACAAAATGTCCATATTAAACAAATGTTTTAGTCGAAATTATGGATGAGATAAACTCTAACAATGTATTGTCCAATATACCCCTTTTAAGCCATTGGAATTACAAAACACTGCATTGCCCAATATACCCCTTTTAAGCCATTGGAATTACAAAACACTGCATCTACTACCCAAATCGACAAAATGTCCATAAGCGTCCACCCGAAGAATGAACTAAGATAAAGAATTATATAGATATAGTACATGCTAAAAAATATTCATTTGTCCTCATCAGATTATTTTTTCCCTAGCACTACCAAAGTTTACTGCTAGATATTCACGAGTCCAGTCCAATGTATTATCGCCCTATGGGCTATGTGGGGATAAGTAAACTGGTACCTTGTCGATAATTATTTCAAGTGTAAAGGATCGGTTCTATTTTTATTTATGACGTTTCTTTGTCAGCCCAAGATCCCTGGAGATTTGATCCCCCACCACGGCCCACCTCTCCAAGGCCATTTCTTTAGTATTGCAAGATGATGACGGATGGATTAAATTATAGATGGACTCACTCACTTCTTCATAGAGACGGAGAGTTAAATTAGCTTTCATTCTACAAAAAAAAAATAGGAAAATTTCACAGTTGCAGACTTGGTAAAAATCGGATAGATCGTGACAATTACTTGTGGGACTGATTTGATGGTGTTATTTGATGAAGAATCCCAGCCTATGTTGCTCGAAATTACTCTTGGATTACAGCCCATTGAATTTTTTATCCAACCAGCAGATGGATTAAGAGGGGTTGATTTGGAAAGTATTAAAATCCTTTATGTAAGGGAAAGAAATCGGGTCTTTGCTTAATCCGGCTCGTACGCTTCAAACTTTTTTAATAGAAATTTTTAATTTTAACAAATTAAAAAAAAAAATAATGCAAGCACCCATTTGTAACTTTTTTAAGTTTTAAAGAATTTATTTATAAGTTGTTCTCGGGTTCAAATACCAAAAGTTGACTTAACTATTTGTCACATTTTATTTTAGAACAATTTTTGACTTTTTTTTAATAAGATGGATATTTTGTTTAGAGGAGTCTTTTTAAATAATTTATTAGTGGCGAAAAGCACCCCTACCTTTCTTTTTATTTATACTTCTAGGCATTGTGCTCGACTTTTAATTATTTAAAATAAGTTGTTGTGCTTGACTTTCCAATAAGCTGAAAAATTAGGTTTTCACTTGAAAAAGGGACAGCAAAAATGCAGAAAATAAGTGAAAATTTGTTACAAAATTGAAGTAATTTAAGAAAGGGAAATCGATAATTTTTCTAATTTTTTCAAACCAAATTATAAAATAGCCTTTGACCATATAGCTCGGTGAATCAGTGTTATTCTAATATTTTAGAACAGAAACAAAGAGGAGCCAAGTAGCTTGCATTGCATGCCATTAAATAGAGATACAAAGAGAGTCATAATGATGAAAGAGCGGGAAATCGGGGTATTTGGTGGTGGGAAAGGAAAGTCTTCTACGTATAACAACCCACAAAAGGGCCGTTGGACGTCCACCGACAATCTTGCTAGTCAATAGTCCTCCGAGTCACAGTTAGTTTACTTCTTCTCTCTTCTGTACATCTCCAACTCAAAACAAATCCAACAATTTCACCACAAACACATGCCTCGTCTTATCTACAAAAACAGTGTCACTCACGAGTTAATAATAACCAATCAAACTGTAACAAATGACCCATAACAAAAATTCAAAAAAATCACTCTGCATCCATCAACCACCGCCATGCCACCACTTTTCTTCCTCCTCCTCCTCCTCCTCTTCTTATCCTCTCTCCTCATCAACCCCACCACACCCCAAGATCTGGAATCAGAATGCACCGACCGTTGGATCCACATAAGACAGTTGCCACCGCAGTACAACCTAGACCTCCTCGTTAACTGTTCAGAATACCCCTTATTCGACAACTTCTGCCCTTACATTTCCAACCACGGCCTCGGCCTTAAAACCCACAACCGCTCCCACTCCTGGTTCCGCACCGATCCCTATATGCTCGAACTCATCTTCCACCGCCGCATTCTCGAATACCCATGTCTCACCTCCGATCCGCACGCCGCCGACGCCGTCTTCCTCCCTTATTACGCCGGAATCGACTCACTCCGGTACCTCTACGGCCCTGATGTCAATTCCAGCTCCCAACACGGCCTCGATTTGTTCCAGTTTCTTCGCCATTTTGATTCTCCCTCCATTTGGGAAAAAAATCACGGCCACGACCATTTTTTAGTCATGGCCCGTCCGGCTTGGGATTTTAGTCAGCCGTTATCAAATGATCCGCCAATTTGGGGAACTTCTTTTCTTGAATTACCCGAATTTTTTAATGTCACTGCGTTAACTTTTGAATCCAGGGCATACCCATTTCAAGAAATGGCAATTCCATATCCAACCTCATTTCATCCACCAAATTTAGCCCTTTTTGATTCGTGGGTCAATAGGATTAGAATGTCAAGAAGGACCACTTTGATGCTATTTGCTGGTGGTGGTGGATTTTCTGCGAATCCCAATGTGAGGCGAAGCATTCGATTGGAATGCCAAAATAGTACTAATTGGACTAATCAAAGTAACGGGTATTCAAAATTATGCGAGTTCGTGGATTGTTCTAATGGGATTTGTGAGCATGATCCCATTAGATTCATGAAGCCAATGTTACAGACCAGCTTTTGTCTACAGCCTCCGGGAGATACGCCAACAAGGCGGTCGACATTTGATGCCATTCTTGCCGGGTGTATACCAGTTTTCTTCGAGGAATTGTCTGCGAAATCACAGTATAGGTGGCATATGCCGGAGGAAAAGTACGAGGAGTTTTCAGTGTTTATACAGAAAGAAGAGGTTGTGTTTAAAGGGGTGAGGATCTTGGATGTATTAATGAGCATACCGAGAGCTAAAGTTAGGAGGATGAGAGAGAGAGTGCTGGAGATATTGCCTAGAGTTATATACAGAAAACATGGAAGTTCACTTGGTTTGAGGACCAAAAAGGATGCAATTGATGTTGCAATTGAGGGCACTCTACAAAAGATCAAGTCTAGATTTAAAGAAGTTGAAGTTCAGTGAGTACACGTTTACTGTAAATTTTCTCGCATATTGTAACCCTGGTAATTTATTATCATTTTTTTGCACCCTATTTATTCTGCGACAGCAGGTGTAAATTGATTTTGTACTCCCACACGAGTAATAAATCACTAAATCTTGTCCAGCTTATTTTATGTCTTTCATCTGCCACTTTCTATGCATATTTAGTTCATTTAGTTCAACTTATATAATACAACTACTGTAAAACCAACATAGTAGGAAATCTCATTCAATACCTATAAATGCACAAGTTCCTTGACACAAAGGGTTGAAAGGATGAACAAAAGGCAACGAGAAGACTTGAGGAAAAAAGAATGAAGTTTATTGATCTTTCCACAGTTTAAAAGTAAGAAAACTAAAATAAATAAAAATGACTCTAGGAGATTATACAATGGCAACCTCCCAAAAGTAACTAACCAACATATGAAAACGGAAGCAAGACCAGAAGATCGGAGGTATGTAAGATTTTTGGTTCCCTATCTGTAATGATCATCCGGAAAATTGTGTTTTTATCCCCATCTTACAATAGCAGAACCCCAAGTCAGACCAGCCCCAAAACCAGCAGTTGCAATAGTGTGGCCTGGTTGCACCTTCCCACTTTGCACAGCTTCATCCAGTGCTAACCCGGTTCTGACGGGACTTCTAAACGTGAGGCAACAGCATAGAGGATCCTCTGATTTGCCTGCATGTAACAGATCAGATCAAGGACTTCTGTATATCAGGAGTATGGAACTAAGAGATAATGCTCAACAGCCTTAATCGATTAAACTCAGTTGATAGGTTATTCAGAGTCCATTTTCTTCTCAGGAGTATGGGTTTAAGAAAAAATGCTCAATAGCTTTAATGAATTGGGCTAGTAAAGCAATATGACTACTCTACTTCTGCTGAAGACATAAATAACACAGCTCCAGCAGATCTGGGAGGAGGTGTTGAAGGTGAAATCACAAACTTAAAACACATTTCAACAATCTAATATTGAGGAAGGAGAAGGTATTGCAGATCAGTAATTGACCTATATAAACACTTTTCACCATAGGGTTTCTTAGAATATGCCACGCTTGTAGGTGTAATATGTTTGTCTGAGTTACGTAGTTGGAACCCAAAAAAAATTATTACGCTAAAATTCAGGCTTATACCTGATGGAGTAGTAACCAATCAATGCTAGACCCAGTAAGACCGGCATTCTGTAGTGCATACTCAATTGACTGCGGCACAGCACGAACAGCAAAGCGAAATACCTCATTACCACTCATCTGGATGCATGAACAAGAGGCACAAGTAGGGGGAAACCCTAACACTAAACCATTAGAACCCAATGCATGATCCGTTTCATTTTGTTTCATGGTGGCATTTAAATGCCTGCACATTAAGCTCATAGTGTTCACGCAGGATTTGAACATAAACCCAAAAGATTCTATTCACATGAAGGTAATGACACAAACCTCTGGCCCTCGCCATCACTATGCAAGTCAAAACCAAATAAACCGTCATCCTCGCTATCACAGGCCTGCAGAGTAACTGTAAAATAAGTCTAGATGCAATAATTTATTTCTCACAAATATGTATTTACAATTACTTACAACCAACAGGAAGTTGGGTACATGATCAGTACAATCAAAGAAATCATGTAATAAAGGTTAAAACAGGGATAATTACTCCAGAATGTGTTCTAGTTTGATTGGAAAGTACGTGAGTCATCTTCGATATCGTACATAGGAAAAGTACTTCAAGGACAGTATCAAAGTGATTGAGGGACTGAGACATTACAGACCATGGACCCGGGGAAAGTGGATAGCATTTACAGTACTTAGAAATTGAGGTAGATGTTAGCTTGACAGGTCAATTGTATAAATTGGATTGATTGATGAATCTTTGGCCTCATATGCATAAATAGACCAGTACTAGTTACAAATTGAGATAACTTCTGCTGGTGTATCACCAAGAGAAAGTTCCACATGCTGACTCCAAAATTTGGGGAATAAAAAGGTTGAAAACCAATTCATGAAGCAATACACTGCTGAGCAAACCTTTTTTCTCTAGTTGTCAAGATTTACAAACTTTTAAAATTCCTAGTTTAGATTCTGTAGCAGATCCAGTGAGTTGGTGGAAGATGTAAATTAACTGTACTAATTTTAGTATACGTTTTTCAGCATAAAGCAAGTAAAACTATTTCTAACTAACAGATGACTAATATGTTAAAGTATCCTGAAAACAATGTATTGCCAAGACTGCAGAAACAGAAGTTAAATAATGCCAGAGCACGCATCAGAGCACAGTACCTGCAACAACACCGCACCAGCAGCATCCCCAAAGAGGATACAGGTCCCTCTATCAGTCCAATCAACATAACGAGAAACGGCATCAGCCCCAATCACAATAACATTTTTAAAGCCAGCCCCTGCAACATATTGCAGGTTCAGTACTTGTAAAAAAATAATAGTAAATTTGCAGTTTCAATTCATTGACAATTTTAAACCACTACTAAATCTCAGACAGCTATGAAAACAAACTTTTACCTCGGTTATAAGAAGATCACGAGACTAAACCCAAGATAAACCCGCTACAAGCAGCAGTGATATCAAATGCCAGTGGATTCCTTTTGCAGCCAAGCACTTTTGGTATCTGATATTTCAAAATTGAAGATGAATAAGAAGTAGTGTAGTATTAAACCAGTAAAGTCAAAAGAAAGAGGCATCAGTTGATACGGTGTGCTCCAATACTCAAGTTCACACTATACGCATATAATTCCTGTGTACAGATAACAATTTGCTACAGAAGTTAAATAAGATAGTAGTATAAAACTTGTTTTCACAAATCACAATTATGTTTGTGAGATGAACCTAGCAGGTTCCACTTCAAATGTCCTGAAATGATATATTTCTACAATTAATACCTGAGGGGCACTGCCAAATAGATCATCTGGAGTTGATGTGCACAACAAAACTAGGTCCACATCATCAGGATCAACCTCTGCCATCTCGAGAACTTTTTTGCTGCCTCTGCAGCCAGAGCTGTCAAGCTATCCGTCCCTGTAATTGTTTATGTCAGACCCAGACATATAGTGCTTGAGCTACTAGTGTACAATTATCAAAACAAATATACTTCCGTGATGCTAAAAGCCAGCACAAGAAAGGTGATAGGACCATGAGCTATTGACATGAACACTGTAGAAGGATTAGGAATCATCCTAGATACTACCACAACATGGCCCTCCTGCATATTTCTTTCTTTACTACATGTTTTGCACCAAGAAAATAATCAATTTTAAATTCCAACAAATAATTTTTTATTGTTTTAGCAAGTGTAAAAATCATTTTTAAGGTGATTGTACAACGTATGGCTAAATGGTAGCACGGTACCCTTATGATCAAGAAGAAAGATAGAATTGAATTTTGGCCTGAAACCTTTCCTAGTGAAAGACAAAAAGAGGTTTTAAATCCCAGTTCTGCAAACATAGAACAAACAGTTAAAACTCAGACATATATGACAGCAACTGGAATCCAATGGATTTTAGAAAGAACTCTAAGAACTTGAAGAATAAGATCAGCTTAGTTTGATTGCATCGTTTTAGTATTGAGATGGTAAAGACTCAAATATCCTACAGGTTTGGGTACCCTGTAGGTCCACACCTGTCAATTATTTAGTTATGATGATTCAATTCTTAATTTCATAACCTACAAGATCATGAAGTTTAAAAATTTTATCAAAGCAATATTATTTTCATGTGCATGAAAAAATTTCCAATTTTTTCAGCAAGAGTCCCAGACACTAATTACTATTAACATTTCTCTTCAGCTACAGCTTAAAAGGCTCCTAAATTTAAGATGAACTCATAGCAAGAAAAACAACCATGAACTTTTGTAAATCCAGTGGTTAGACCTTGAACTGTTCATCTGGTGATTTATATAAGCAAGCAAGAATGCAATGCAATAAAAATCTGACCTGAAAGTACTCGTCGATTCCGTATTCCAGTTCGAACAGATATCCATTCATCATTAGTTTCAACAAGTTTCGCAAGATCGTCATTGGAAACCTTTAAATTTGGTACTGCGGAACCACATCCAACTAGTTTGCAGCCTAAAACTAAGGAGCCTGTAAACATATTTTATCAAAATCAGAATGGAAAAGGAAGATTATTTAAATCACTTGCCAATTCTTGACCAGCCTCACAGTGACAGGAAAAGGGAAATAAGAAAAAACAGCAATAACTACTTAAACCTAAAGAAAAATATATAACAAGCAAAGAGACCTGAGTCAAAGATGCCCAACCAAAAATATTCTGCACAGCTTCTAAAGCATTACAAATTTGCACATTCACAGGTAAGGCTAATTGTCTATCTTATCAAATAAATAGAATGATAACAAATACATAAGCACGTATTCATTAAGATTTTGAGTAGTACGATTGAAATACACTGAAGGTTTTGATTTGTATGAAAGCAGGAAGTAGTTGGCAAGGCATGCACACATTTCAGCTGAACAATTGGCTTTAAGACTGGGCCCAAAAACTAAAAGCATACTCCTGATGGCATAACTGAAACTAACTAATAATTTTCTTTTGAGCAGAATGCAGTAAAAGGTACATTCTATAGAGGCCTGAAACATGCACAGGCAGCATAGACAAAATGAACAACCACCTATACAAATTTTAGAATAATTGATTAAAAATACGCAAGGACCCAGGGGAGTAGGATAAACCTCCTTAAGCGTGTAAATTGCAAATGCTCTTTTCTTTATATACTTAGAAGGCATTCACCTTCAGGAGTCTGAATCTTTTTTCCCTTTCTTTTTTCACCACAAGACGAAGAGCAAAGCTACTTCCTAAGCCTTCCACATCCTTGGGAGGTTATATTCACTTCTAAGTTTCAACATTGCAATCATTAATCAATACCTATATTACCGAATTTTCCATGACCTAAGTAACTTAAAATTTTGAGGTTGAGGGGGGGAAACTATTACCACTTCGACCAAAATCTCCTCAACTTTTTGTATATAAAATACTAGCCACCACAACTTCCTTTTTCAGATTTCAGTAGTCAAAATCAATTGCAATGCTGTCATTGATAAGGATTAAGACCAAGCATTTATGTACACCAATAATCAAACTAGTCCTCACATTTTTTTTCAATGTTTTCCTTCCTTTGGGTTATTCCCGACATTTCAGCTCACCATTGCTTAGGAGAAGTTAGAAAAATGGCTTAAACATATTATTTTTTCTCAATTAAAGGCCTTATAAAGCTAATAGACTTTTTTAGATTTTTAATCAGTGATCAGCAAGATAAGAGTTTTTAACAACCACCTTTTAATATGTCAATAAGATAGAATACCCATACCCTGAGTAAGGGTGTAAATGAATCGAATCGAGTCGAATATTGAGTTGAAATTTATTGAGTATGAAATAAGATTTGATTGAGTCTCGTTTAGCTACCAAGTCGGGAATGATCTCGAATTAAGTTCGAACAGTTTGAACTTTGCCGGCGAATATGATTATCAATAGAAAATTGCAATTTGAAAAGGTTCGAGTAATTTATCGAACTTTAAATTTTTCATATTTAAATCGTTTATATTTCGAATCGAGCTTAAATCGAACTTTTAGTCGAGCGGGTACGAATCGAGCTCGAACTGTTTGGTTCATTTTACAGCATTAACCCTGGGCATAATCAGCAGCTCCATCTATATCATTTCCCAATACATTCCAGCACACAAACTTAACTCAATTTCCCTATAAAGGAGTCCAAAATAGTTGAAATTGAGTTGCTCAAATCAGATAGACACAACTTTTAAGAGATGAACAACATAACCTATTAAATTATAAGCATTCACAAAGCAAGTACTACACAATTGGTTCAGCTATTTCACAAGAAATCAACATGAACATTCCAACCAAACACTAACCAAAAAAACAAAAAAGGCACGCCTAGTAAATGTATAATTCAAGTTTTCCTTTTGACAAATATAACAACAAATTCAAGCATAATTGCACCAAAACACCCATTTGACAAATAAATCACAAGCAAGTAAGAATAGGTAAACAAAAACCCCAACTGATTGATGCAACCCCCAATTGCTGAATTATAAAGAAATGGGGAAAAATCAAGAAACAGAACTTACCTGGGTACCCGAGATTCAGAAGGGGTAACGCCAGACCCAAGTTTCACTGCACCTTCAGTAGTGCTGTTGCACAATACCCTTGTGGAGATTCCCTCCTGGGAACAAAACCCAGATCGATATATGGCTATAGATGGATAAATCCTCCCTCAACACTCGGAACTGAAGGTGTAAAGAACCCGGATGCATGTGCCATTCATAGAGCTAAAAGGGCCCCAAAAAAAATCTAGATGAAAGCAATTGGCGATTATGCCAACCCAGATAGAGGAAACTCCAATGCAGACACACACGCACTAATGCACTCTTTCTCAATCTCTCTCTGTCTCTCTCAAAATGCTTTTAATCAGAGGAGTGACCCATGCACAATTGCACAGCTTCCTCATTCCCAAAATTTGATTTTAATAGAACCTAATTCTAATTTGTGGAGAAATTAACAAATGTGAAGCTGCCACGTATATTTTAATATGGAAGAAAAAACCCCTCAATGTAGATTAGACATGAACAAAAAACCTATGGCGTGCAGGTTGGTCTAATCCGATCTAAGTTTGGTCTGGTCAAAGTTTAGTCTGGTCAAGATTTGGGTCGGTTCGACCTGATCTGTAGGCCTTTAACAAACTACTATTTAAAGGTAAAAGTCTATCCTGACTCGGCCCGCAAATTCAAATAAGCCTGTTAAAAGTCTGTTTGCGTGAGATACATTCAATACACATATACTATATTAAAAGAAAAAACTTCTCAGTGGCATTGAAATTAATGGTTGATAATAGAATATTTGCTATTCTATTTTTACATAGTTTACTGAAAGTAATTTTTTAAATAAAGACCAAGAATCGAATGAGCTATGTGAAGCCCGCCCCTTAACAATCTATAATTTGTTGAGAAGTCTGGCCCACAGGCCCAAAAGTCAAGGTCTGACCTAGTCTGATAAACGACCAAAGTCAACTAGGCCCAGGCCAGTCCAGCTTATTGTGCATGCCTATTATTGATTTCTTATTGAGAAGAAGAGCTAAAAGACTCAATCGCTCCACTTGCTTTTTTCAACGTGTTGTTTGGTTTTCTTCTTCTCCTTATTAGTCACAGGTTAAGTTTGCTAAGTGTTGGGTCGTGTACTTTTTCTAGAGTAAATGGACTACAATTACTAGATTTTATCCCAATAAAACCTATTTTTTTTAATATTTTTGTCCAAGAGGCTTGATCCATCAATCTCAAAAGCTGAACAACTAAATAACGTGGTTGTTACACGACAGTTATCACTCATACATTCAAGTTCGGAAGTTATGAAAGTTACTGAACATGGGGTTAATGCACATTAACTGTCCATTCATAATTGTTTCACAACGGTTAGGAGGAGATACAACTATAAAAGAGAAGTAAACAATTGAGGTAAGTTAATGTCAATTAATTATGCTAAATACTAAGCACCACCATGGTTAAAATTTCTAAAAAATCATAAATTCGTAATTATTTTTACACCGAAATTATTCTCTGACAGTCTAAGCTGTCAAGCTTGCTCAATTATTCATGTCAAAATCGTTGACGATAATTAAATATTTTAACAAATTCAAGTGTTAACTCGAATTTTGGTAGTACTAAAATAGTTGTTGACTTTGTTTAATAATGTAAAGTTAAGCTTGCTAAGCAATATCGATTTTGGTCCTAAAATAGTTGTTGAGTGTACTTATTTTAATTATGTACTACTACTCTCTTGAATGGTGCTGAATTTGAGCATCAGTCTAATATTTTCAAAAAAAATTCTCTTTAAATTAGTCTAAAATAACGTGATATTGAATATACCTAATTAATTCAGTTACTTTTATTTATTTATATTAATACTAAACTTATTTTTATTAACCATTAACCATTAAATATTCGAAAATTCTATTTTCCCTCAATCACCGTGCTCAAATATAATTTTATGAGTATTTTGTATTCCTCCTGACAATTATTTTTGGCAAACTATAAACCAAAAACACGAGTCAAAGCTCCAAGTGAACTAAAGTCTCTCTACTTTTGAAACTGGTGGAGTATTACTTTCCCAGACTCGTTTCTGTACTAGTGGATCTTTTTTCTTTCATTTACAATTATAAAATAGTTGTCTTTTATATCATTATCAGTTTGCCTTGGAGTGAGAAAAGAAGCTTTCATCTCATAAATTACTTTTTACTTGCAAATGTTGCAGGGGGAAGCCATTATATATATATATATATATATATATATATATATATATATATATATATATATATATATATATATGTTCTCGTGGAGTACTCTCATTAATACCCAAAAATGGTGATATAATTCATGTATATAGCATGCATGAGCCATGACAATCTGTACATTACAAGACATTATCTTTTCAGAATAATCTCATTAATAGCAGCTATGGTCTCTTCTGTCTTGAGTCTGCTTGTCAGTGTAGTAGTAGTCTTGAATGCATGCAAAATCAAATTATTATTATTAAGTCCTTGTTCTCTTTATGATACTTGTAGATTCATTCCGTCCCGTTGTATGTATGGCATGAAACTGTGAATTTCGAGAAGTTATTTAGTAATTCTAGAATTGATCCTATTTTAAGATCATAGAATAATTTTTTGTGAATTTCAGTTGTATAACATCCGAGGCCCATTTTTAAAGATGGGTACTGTTATGAAATTGGGCTGTTGAAACAATGGCAGGCTTATACTAACCCATTGTCACCGTTTGGGTTCAAATTTTACTCCAACAATTAAGATTAATTATATACATAATTCTTGGCAGTTTGGTTGACATGCTAATATAATCCATCTTCTTCTTTTTCAAAATTCTAACCTTTCCTACAACAATGAATTTGGTGCCTAGTGTTTCATTTGAAAAGAACTTCACTAAAATATCAAAATTTTCACACTAAATACTTCCTCCATTCCAAAATTTAGAATTATCTTGTATGACTTTCTGAAGGTAATTTGAATATTTTTAAATTCAAAATTTTGTATGAATTTATATAGTTTTAGACAATACATTTACAAAAAAGGTAAACTATAGTACTATTAATTACAAGATTTATTATTTTTTTAAAAGTAAAATGAATCACGTCAATTTTAAATTAAAAAATTCTCCATCCGTTCTAACTTATAAGACCAATATGAACTTTTTAAAAGTCAATTTCAAATATTTTTAAATTCAAAATTATGTTAATATAATTATGTATATCATAAACTACCTAAAAAATAGTACTAGTTATAAGATTTATTATTTTCAAAATTTAAATAAATTATATCAATTTTAAGTTTTAAAATATCTCAAATTGACTTTTAAAAATTTAATATTAATCTTAAAATTTGAAACGAATGAATTATCTCATATATTAACTTTGAAAAATTAAACTTGATCGTATATTTGTTATTTTCACACTCATTTCTGTACTAGTGGATCTTATTGGGCCAAAGCTCCAAGTGAGCTAAAGTCTCTCTACTTTTGCCTTTTGGGCTTTTAGCTTACTGAAAAAGTTTCTTGGCGCATCTTTATAATTGGCGCCTTAAACAGTTTCAGTTCGTTTTGACGCGCTAAGGTAGTAGTGAATTACGTAATCTGTTTGTGGTGATTATTACTTCGGTGTCTAGGGTTTTGCTTGGAAGGAATTTGGTGTTTAATTTACTACCTGGGCTTGTGCTCGTTTGTGTATTTTTGAAGATCTTTTTGTGCTTTATTATCTCAATTATTCGACATCCAGTTGACAAATTGCAAGTGTAAGTATTTTCTCGAACCATTTTGTGACCCTCATTGTAAAACATAACATTTGCTTTTGAAATTGTTTTCCATTGTTCCAGTTTGTATATTTGATGAATTTTATCAATCCTAAAATTGTTAATGTGATTGTGGCATCAATTATTGGTCAAAACGCCATTTGCCTGTGCTGATGGCAGATACACTGCATTATGTGTGGAACAAATTGAATAGTAATATTGGAATTCTGAGTTATAAAGGTAAAAGTTTTGTCCTTTTGCTTTCTGTATGTTCAGAAAAAGTTGGTAAAAAGTTGTTTTGGCAATAATTAGCCTCAAGTGAGACTTGTTTGTTGGCTTTTCTTATACTCCCTCCTTTCCGCAAAAAGAATTTCATTTACAAAATTTAGATATTAACGATATACTTTTTTTCTATAGATGCCCTTAAAATAATAAGTTATTAATTTAGTACTATGGTATCCTAATTAAATTCTGATGACAAACTTTAAGATATTGTGTCATATTATACTGGTATCACTAAAAAGGTGAACTCTTTTCGTGGAACGGAGGGAGATATTATTTTTTGGTGCTGACCTGCTAGGTGCGGTAAAAGGTATGTTGGAGTGGGAAGAAATGCAAAAATTCGGTGGCTGGATAAGTGGGCTGCATCAGCTATTTAGTGTTTTCATTTGAAAGTCGGACTTTCTTTATTTAGTTTGAGATAAACTCTTTTAGAAGCTGTTTTGAGATTGTTTGATTGTTGTGTTCTATGTCACCAATTGAAAGTAACTATATCTAGCAAGTTTTTTAATTTTTTTTAAACTATTGTTTTGAAGCACTTGATGTTCATTATTTTTATTATGATGCATGAAACACAGTAATGTGATAGGGGTCTGAAACTTCCTCTTCACTTGAATTTGAGTTGACATGTGGGGTGGGTGTCTGGTGGCCTCAAGGGAACCAAAAGTATCTCAGTTCTATGTGTTCGGTTGTTAGACCAAATGAGGCCCTTAAATTCATAATAACTGGTTATCTTACAATGGGGGCATACCTATGGTTCTGCATCTATCTCTGATATCTGTTGCTTAACTTGCATATTCTTTGAATTCGCCTCAAAATTATTGTGCATTTTTATGGATACCACGTTACTATGCAGAACCATAGGATGGTCCTGTTCCTAAATCAAGTTAATGATGAACTTTCTAGATAGGGTGTAGTGTCTTTAGAGGGACTAGCTAGTCCATTGGTCAGACCAAGGACATTAAGCATCGATTTTTGTTATTTTTTTTGTGGTGTTTTCTGTAAGCATGCTTAAAGTTTGGCTTTATGGCTGGTCCCCATTAATTGCTGTAGATGAACTTTGCTGTCTGTTGATAATGTAGTTATTTTGTTTTGCTATTGAAATGATAGTATAGTTTGTCAGATTATGGGAAATCTTATACCTGCTCGTGCCTTTCAATATCTACTTTTTTTTTTTATAGTTTTGATAAGCCAAGGGGCACGCTCCACTAACTATTAGTTGCACTGAAATAATAAGCCATCCTAGCCTTTTGAGCATGTATTATTGGCTCTTGCCTAATCTGATTTTAGTCTACTTCATGTGGGATAGTACTTATATGTCCAATGCATCCGCTCATGGTGATGTGGAGAGAATCTTTTGACTATAATTTTTGTTTCAAGCTTTAGCAAAAAGATAATATCAATGAGCAGAATCTTTTGACTATAATTTTTGTTTCAAGCTTTAGCAAAAAGATAATATCAATAAGCAGAATGAAGTTGAATTTCTTAGAAATTAATCAGCAGTAAGCATAGCCTTGAGTTCCTGGTTACCTAACTTTGGGAAAAAGCCAATTTGAGATGTGTAGCCTTACCTTCTCAATGCCGAAAGAGAAATTCAAGAGGTAATGAAAATGAGACTTGGTCACTCCAATTATCACTGTTGTTGACTGAACTAAACAGACCTTCTGAATTATGTGTAGTCTTGGTCGAACTCATGATTATGACTTACTTTTCAGAGGCTATCTAAGCCGAGATGGATAATTCCTAGCTTAATCTCCTTTTCTTTACTTTTTTATTAAAAATAATTTGGGTGCAGTTCCTAGTATCTATACTAGTTTAACTTAGCTAGTGAGGAAAAGAAAATCCTTAGTAAGTGACGCTGCATGGATTTGAACCAATGGATTTGAAGTTTTGATTAAATGGGAATTTTTGTTGGATCTGGTCAATTGTACATTGTAACGTTGAACTGGAATCTAGACATATGCAATGAGCTCAGACTGAGATCGTTTATTGGTGAAATCAACTGGACCACTGAAGCAATATTTTGACTGATTTAAGAGCGAGGGAATTGAAGGAAGGGATAGATATGGTTAGTTGTTTCTATATTTTACCAATGTACGTGTACCCAGTTTCATCACTGCCATAAGATAACATGGGCAGAGAGAGTCAAAGAGGAGAAAAAATATAGAGACTGACATCATGGAAAAGGATTTGTTGAAAGAAAATTGAAGAGATGAAGACAGATCAGCCACTCGAAGCTCTGTCCACAATACCCCACCAGTTATGATGCAGAAAAAGCCCTAGTCCAGGTACTTATTTTGTTTTGTTTTGTGAGGCTGATTTTGTTGCTTATTCCTCTGTTTTGTGTTGCCATTTTTTTATTCTTTTCTTAGGCCTTTTTAGGGAAAAAGTGAAAGGCTGTGTGGTAGCCTAGTGGGATGTTAGTAAACGGTCTAGTTTTTTTTGTGCTAGCTGGTGGGAAAAAATTCCATTGGAATTCCGTGCAAGGACCACCTTGCAAGGCTAAATACCGATAGCAAATAGTACCGTGAGAAAAGGGTAACAAGAACTCCCATAGAGGAGCCACACATCGAAGTGTCAAACTTTCCCGTCAATGTAAGCTCTAGGGGAAGATCGGTCTGTTACCCTGAACTAAGAGGTGACACTCCATGCATGTATGCGTGATGAACCAGTTTATCTAGACTTTCAAAACATTACATTATGAACTTTCTTTAGTGATCAAGTTATTATTATCGGTGTATCTTTTATTTATGCAAACTGTACTGCCTGTACCGATAGTACTCTGCAGATAAATAAATTGTCATGATCTATAATTCAATAGATGCCTGAGATATGAATGATATTATCTTCATACTATTACCCCTATTTTTTAACACAGACTCCTTCCAACCTCGTGGCCTTTGGAATTAAATACTCAAATTTTGGATATATCCTTGAACCCAGCGATTCAACCTAACTTTGACTGTGGACTTTTAACATGTAGTCTAGAGCTGTAAATAGTAATCAAAAAATTATCATCCGTATTTATATTAAAAAATATATAGATATTATTCATATTTAAAACAAAATAAATATATTCATATTCAGTTTTAAGTTATTTATAAATAAACGAATATAAATATGGATATAGACGTATTCATATTCGTTTAATATTCGTTCGTAAATATGTCCGACGGATAGCGGATATTCAGTATATGATATTCATATTCCTATCCATTACCGAAATTCTACTTCTAATAACTTGTATGTATGTGTGTTTGTGTGTGTGTGTGTGTGTGTATATATATATATATATATTTATTATTTAATTATCAATCATTATATATTAAGTAAATATATATTTTTTTCAAATAACCTTCCTTACATATATAATAATTAGTTTTTACCTTCATACGAAAATTATTTTTAAAATATGTCATTTAACTTTTAGAAAGTAGAAAGTAACACTTTTAAATATAGTATTAAAAATTAAAATAAATTTATTTAATTTTAATCAATATATTTTTATTATTGTTAAGTGTAAAATATTTAAAATATATTATTTAACGAGAAAATTATATACTACAAGAACAAATTATAGTTTTTAATTTGTTACAAATATTTTATTTTCAAAAGTTACGTGTGAGAGCAAAAGTGAATGATAAATTAATATTGTTTTTTATTAAAACCACGGTTAATTTGATTCTTTTTCTAAAATGTTTAAATTTTGATTGATTTTTATTATTAATGATGAATAATGGCATGCTTGGCAAACTTTAAATGATGATGAATAATTATTATTTTTAAAAAAATTTGTAACTAATTTGAATAAATTGTTTATTAGATCAATAACTGATAAATGAATTCAGATATTCGAATAATTTGTTCGTTCGAATAAAATAAATGAAAACGGATATTATTCGCATTAAGGATATTATTTCGAATATCGAATACGAATAGTATTTTTAAAATTCGCCGAATATTGAATTGTATAGATAGAGTATTAATTTTATGAATAAGAATACGGATATCACTGAATCCGAATCCGTGAATATCCATTGACAGCCTTAACTTAGCCCTTGCCATTCAATTTAAGCCTTGCAGAAACTCTTCTAACATCATAATATCATATGAACAAATTCTAATTTATTTCTGAACAAAAAATTTCTTAAATTAGTGGAGTATATTAATAAACACAATCCAAAATTCGAATGTTTCAACCAAAGGGTTTTGACCTAATGATTATCCCCATTCATTGTGTATCAAGAGGGTGGAGTTTAAATTTTTACAGTAATAAAGTAGTGTGTGTGAATTTAAATTATGTCTTAAATTAAAAAGAAAAGAAAATTGAATGTTTAAAAAAACATTAAAAATTATATATTGAAGAACATGTATGCCTACATGGTAGTCGTATTATTACTAGAAATCTATATTATAATACCATGTTTTACATGTTTATGTAGTGCTGATTGCAATAACTTTAAGAACAGGACAATATTTGTTTGTGAACGTGTATAACTCAAGAATGATAGAAAATCCAATAATTATTGGGTACACTTCACACTCGACCATGCCCTATTAGGGGTAGGTAAAATTTTTGATTTTTTTCGATATATAAAATATATCAGATCGGTCCAAACTAAACGATTTAGTATAAAAAAGATCGATCTGATATCAGTCCGGAGTTTTAGAGAATCGGTATTAATCGAACCGAATCGGTTATATTGGTTTCTTATATTTTTTTAATAATTATTTTTATTAATAAATAGTTAATAATAAATTATTATTATTAATTATTTAATAATAATAATAAAAATAAAAATAATAATAATCAATTTTTTTGGGTAAAAACCGATACCGAACAGGCTAGCCGATTCGGTATACCGGTACTGGTTTCGGTGTTAAGTTTTATACAATTTCGATACCAATTCAGTATCAATCCAATTTTAACCGGTTGAACACCCCTCTGTCCTACTCTCTGTCCTACCCCTTTTGATTATCCTATAAACAACATAAATTCCTTTGAAACAACTTTCTACAACGGTACAACAAGACATTGGCTAATTGAAAATTTGAAAACCATATAATAACATAACATAATAATCAAATACAAACTTTACAATACTCTTTTATATATATATATATATATATATATATATATATATATATATGGGAACTATCCTTACAATAGATTTATTGACTATCGTCTGTAATATAATAATGTGTACAGAGGAAAAGTAAAAAATGACGCAATTTAGGAAAAAGTCAAAAATTCATATCATCCGCAATATAATATTGCGGACTGGGGAAAGCCAATTTTCATCGTCTGTAGTAGATGAGTTTATTCATTTGGATGTTGGGGGTATACCTGTGTATTATATTACAGACGAGCGTCATTTAAACTGTCAAATTTCAGCCTAAACGGCTGAGATCTGTTGTAAGAATAATTCTATTTTTATAATATTATATCAAGGATCGGTCTCGTATATATATATATATATATATATATATATATATATATATATATATATATATATATAAAAGAATTATCTTTAATTAGAATTAGTTGCTAGTTAACGTCTTAGATATTATATGTTACATTGGCTTATTTAGGACAATCGAGTAAATAAACATTTTTCAATATATATAATATGTATGAATTACTCTTATATACAGAGAGAGAGACTAGCATTGCATTTGAATTGGGACTTGTGAGGAAGTTATGGTATGGGTAGCTAGACATATGTTGTGCTGGAGGGACGCATGAAATGATGAAATTTATGAAAACATATAGGTAAATCTAGATAAAATTACATAATTCAAGCATGCATCATGCATAGAGAAGACATGGTGGGGGTAGGGGTACGTATTTTTAGTGTTAAAACGAGTTGTTTCCCAACTGGAAGAAGATCATTTTGATTCCATTAGCTATATATATAGGACTACTAGGAGGAGGAGGGTTGTGAGACTTTCTCAAAGAAAATAGTTTTATTGTTCAGTACTTGTGAAACATGGATTTGATGGCCACCATGTTCTTCCAATTATACACGTTTGGATCATCATTTCGCTGTTAAATCTTGCTTTCTTGTTCAAAGTTAGGTACCAAGAAATAACTCTAAATTAATATCAGACCAGTCTATAAATTGGGTTTCTATATTTTCCTCTTTCATGTCATTTGAGGATGTAGTATAAATCAATTAAGAAATAAATTCAAATTAATGTGAAAATCAAACCTGAGATTAGTCTTAATTATCAGGGTGAGACCTTATAGCTTTCTAAATATTTTTTCCTTTTCTTTTCTTCCTCAACTTTTTTTAATTAGTTGTAGGTATGCTCCTTCAAACATTGTCAAATTTAGTTATTAAGAAAAAGTACTAAATGGTGGTAATATTCGTTTGAAATTGTTTTATATATATATATATATATATATATATATATATGTGTGTGTGTGTGTGTGTGTGTAGTTTCTTGCTCACCATACTAATGCCTTTTTTTACAATTAGCATGTTTTTATTGTGTGAGAGAGGAGAGAAGGGATATGTGGTGACATCATCAGAATGGCCTGTATTAAGGCGCTCAACCCTCCTCTCTGGTCTTCTTAACACATGATCATGTGGATCCCCGCCATCTTCCCCTACAAAAGGCTCCATAAGCCTTTTTTTTATTACCCTTGTATATATAGATATATATAGAGTAAAATTCAAGAGCTTATCTCCTTAAAGAACATATTTAATATACTTTCTTTAACGACGGTTTGATTCGTCACCATAGGTTCGTCTGTCGCTATATGTTTGTCCATCGCGATATGTTGTCCGTCGTTAAAAATTTTAGCGACGGACCAAACTATCGACAGGTCCGTCGTTAAAGGGGGTATGCTCTTTAAGAAGGTATGCCCTTGAACCAAGTCATATATATATATATATACATATGATAACTTATTCATAGCAATTAGTTGTTAATCAATAACCAAATTTTGATTTTTACTGTAATAGCTTGTTGCGGCAGGGTCAAAATCAATAACAATGGTCATGTCACAACAAGTTGTTGCATCATGTAATTTTTAACAAAGAAATTATTTCCTGTATTGGTTGTTAAAACAGTATTCCAAGCAACTGGTTGTTGTGGATAGACACACACACATATATAGGATGAATTTAAAATATACTTCTTAAATAACATACCTATTTTAAATAGCATATTTCTATTAAAATTACGTCGTTTTGAGTAAAAAAAAAATATAAAAATATATATATATATATCATAATTACCACTTTCTTTTAATATTATTTCTCTCTCCTCCCATTTATTTTTTCTCTCTCCTCTTTTTTACATTATCTCTTCAAAACGACGTAATTTTAATAGAGATATATTATTTAAGAGATGTATGTTACTTAAGAGGTATGCTTTAAATCCGTCTTATATATATATCTCTTAAGTAGCATATCTCTCTTAAATAACATATCTTTATTAAAATTACGTCGTTTTGAAGATTTTTTTTATAAAAAATAATATTAAAAGAAGATATGACATTTCGCGGTCTCACTTATTTTCCTTTTATTTATAAAAATATCATCAAATAATATTCAAAACGACGTTATTTTGATAAATGTATGCTACTTAAGTAAATATACTATTTAAGAAGTATATTTTTAAACCGTACCCTCTCTCTCTCTCCCTCTCTCCCCCCCTCTCTCTCTCTCTCTCCCTCTCTCTCTCTCTCTCTCTCTCTCTCTCTATATATATATATATATATATATATATATATATATATAACCATGTCAATCGGTGCAAGTAGGCTGGAAAGAATTAAAACAAAAACTGCTTATATAAAGTTGGATGAATGATCAAAAAAAGAAAAGAAAAAAAGAAATGCATACAAAAAGAAAAAAGGGTGTTCGGTCTACATATATCTTGTTGATCGTATAAAACAAATAATAAATTATAAATATGTCCACAACAATGCAACATAACCATGTCAATCAGTGCAAGTAGGCTGGAAAGAATTAAAACAAACACTGCTTATATAAAAAGAAAAAAGGGTGTTGGGTATATATATATATATACATACGTGTGTGCTTGTGATTGTAAAGTAAGATTTGTTGCTTCTTATGTGACACTTAAAAAGAAGGATACCCTTCTAACTAAAAAAAGACGAGGATTTAGATTTGGAAGAGACTTGTGATTGGGACTAAGTTAATTAATTAAATACGGAGTCTATTATATGGGCCACACGCCACTATAGAATTGGAATTATGAAAAAAAATGTAATTAACACGTCTTATTTTAAAGTACAGACGCATCGGAAGTTGATAACACAGATAGTTTTGGTCTCGCAAAGTACTGACACCATTATTTTGCGGGCCGAGTCTATGATTTCCCCGATTTGGCATTTTTTTATTTAAAAAAAAAGAAAATACTCCTATTGAATTGAATCACAAGTAACCTCTCTCTTTGGTTCGATTCGATTAGGGTAAGGTATCTCAATTATTTTGATTCTTTATTATCTCGTATCAATTACGTTTCGTTCGGTTGGACATGTAAAATGTGTACCGAAAGTCTTGCGACTGAAAAAATTATATATCAATTTAAAAAAAAAAATCTTATCATAAACTCTTTTTATTACATGAACGAGCACAAGGAATCATCTTAGACCTTGGTTATGTAGTATACCTCTCCTCGTTTTCTAACGAATGGACATTGAGGTTCATTCGCAATAGGCCAACTCACCTGATCACGATGCATGACACAAGAGAGTGAGCACAAAAAAGAGTTTATTTTTCTCTTGGGCAGCTCACAGAATCTTTTTATTGTTTTAAGACGAAATTAAATAATAATAATAATTAAAATTAAAATCAAATTATAATAAAATTTTCAGCTCACAAATATTTTTATTTTTTTACAAAAAAACTCTAGCTCACATTCTTAGTGAGTCCTATACTCATCGAGAAAGGATAATAAACTAAACAATCTTATGTGAAATAATTCGATAAGTTATATATCACTTGCAAATGCAATTTATTATGGGCTAATATAGCACTTTAACTTTTTTCTAAATATTAGGTAAATTTTGTATCAATTGATACTTTCATTGAAAGTCAATGTTTGTAGGTCAACTTAAGTGAAACCACATGCAGAGAGGCCTACCTCTCTTATCTAGTGGTCTAATTAAAATCCTGAAAGATGCATTCTGCACTCATTAAGTTATAAGTTTTAGCACTGAAACTGAACATCAATGGACGTAGGCCCGATAGCCATTAACTTCCAGGTTTAAAGTTTAAACATTGAAATAAGTGTTTATATATATATATATATATATTATTAAATCAATTTACTTATTTTATTAGTGACATTTTATTATTTTATCAATCAAAATTTTATGATAAATACATTTATATTTGACTAGAATATAATTTGGATTGTTAAAATTTGCTACCCTAATATTTTAAATATATGTATTTAAGTGCACTCTAAAGTTATTTTTTAGATTTTAATGAGTTAAAAGTGAGAGTGCATTTTGCTTAGTAAAAAAGAATTTTATAGTACATTTTAACCGGTTTAAGCCTAAAAGGGTGCATTTTATTTGACAAAAAAGAACATTAGAGTGTACTTAGTTACGTTTTAAATATTGCGATGTAAATCTCAACAATTCTATAAATTTAGAGTGCAAACTGTATTATAGTCTTTATATTTTTTTGTCTATCGATAGCCACTGCTGACCATATATTATTTTTCAACCAACTCATCTTCAGCTGTTCATTATAGTGTCTTCTAGCAGATATTTTTTACATTAAATTTTTTAAAAAAGATCACATCACTCTTTATCTATCATAATCCATTTTTTTCCCTCTCTTCAATTAAATTTCAAAATTTAATAATTTTTTTGTTATAAATTCAAAATTGTTAATCTATATGTTCTTAAAAAGCTCTCATTAACACCTTTAAACACAATATCTATTGTCGATTTATTTTTATTTAGTTAAAATGATCAAATTAAAATTAAAATTTTTCATTTCACAATACACCATTATAAATTTTAGTTGCAACTTTTGTCATTTTAACTACATCAAAATATATCAACAATACCTCTTATTTTAAAAATCTTTTTGAGATCTTTCCAATGACATCTATATAGAAAATTTTGAATTTATATCATAAAAGATATTGAGTTTTAAAATTTAATCAAGAAAAAAGAAAATTTTATTTTAAGAGAGAGAAAGAGTATTCTAACTTTTTTTGAATTTTTTAACGTAAAAAAATATTAGAATTTTTTTCAAGAAATACTTTGTAATTAGTATTCTCAAAAATTTCATGCGAATAATACACCCATCCACACACCCACATATACATATGGTAAGATATTCACAATAAACGCTTGTTTACTGCTGTTAGAAGTTATAGCGACAACAATTTGGTTTGTGCCGTTAGAGGCTCTAGCAGTAAGGCAAGTAATATAATAAACTAATTGCTCATATTTTAGTTGTTTAAACGGTACTCTCGATAAACTTTCGTGGATGCGGCATATATCTCTCTCTCTCTCTCTCTCTATATATATATATATAGAGAGGCTAAATGTATATACACAGCTGTGTAGTGCACAATCGACTATGACGACGATTATTTTGGGCTACACCATAGCTATTTCTAGTCTATGATGACGGTTGAACCGTCGCCGTAGCCCAAAAAATCCGTCGCCATAGCCAATTGTGCACTACACAACTGTGTATATACATTTTTTTTCATATATATATATATATATATTTCTAATAAAGGTGAACCTACCAACCACCACCTGAATATGGAGCTACTCACGGATTGCATCACCCCTGGGCCTGGCTAACACATTGCATTTGTTTATGCATGCATAGATAGATAGACATGAGAGATTAGCAAAATTTGGCAATATGCCTTTAGTGTTAGCCTTTGATCCTGAACAGCAAGTTTGGGGCTGTTATTTACTACTACATATGCATATTGACATACATAAATATGGTAGGCTGGTCTCTTAGCTAGTGAGCCAGAGAATGGAGGACAGCTCGTCACTCTAGTCTACAATTTTAATGGCGTCCAGCTTTAAATTACAATTCTACCACCATCATATTTAAAACATTTTTTTTTTAATTTTTAATCCTTCTTGAGCAAAGAGACTTATTTTTAGTAAACTTCTCTTCAAATTTATCCATCTCTACTTTTTCCATCGCCTGAATCTCTCCGTTTCAGAGCCTTATTTTATCGGAGGCTGAGAATTGGAGAGTTAATTAATTAATTTAATTTTGCATAATGCGAGTGAAGGAAATGCATCCGTTATGTTGTATAACGCTAGAGAGTCCGGCGATCGGAGACCAGTCGCCGGACGTGATCACCTCAGGCATGCGGGGGGAGATGCTTTCCATTGGATCTGACGGCAATGCCGGATCTGATGCGGCAACCTGCTTCGCTGGAGTCCTCTACAAGTGGACCAATTACAGCAAGGGCTGGAGATCCAGGTGGTTTCTGTTACAAAATGGCGTACTCTCTTACTCCAAAATTCACCGCCTCGAAAACCTTGCTCTATTGCCCCCAGGACATGACGTCCAGCTCATCAGCGACTTCTCCTCGGGCCGCCTCTCCCGTCTCGACAGCTCCGGCAGCCGTAAGCATCACAACAAAACGGGTGGGATCGTTCGTCTCAAGGTAGTAGTACTACTAGCATATATATAGGGAGAGTAATTATAGTGTGTGTGTATATATATATATTGTTAGCATGATGAGAAAGTTTCCAATCGGGAAAAAAAGGCATGGTCTTTGTGACTATTTGGCGTCACTCCGCAAAACTTTCCACCCTCAGCAATTCATTTAATCCAAAATTTACTCAGATTGTTACTATTCTCGTCGTTTCTGGACTTTGATATCATCAAACTAAGACATTTTTCTTACTTTTATTTTTTGCCTTACATTTTCCTCTCTCTTCATAGCTGTCATCAAATATTTTAGATATCTGAGCTTCAGTGCTCGATTAACCGTAAGTTTCTTTATACTTTATAGTATCATATATTATTATTATAATCGTCAATTTCTCTTTTTTTGATATTTACAGTATATACAGTGGGCGTTTATCTATAGTGGGTCACATCAGCAGGTGAATTGTGGCCACTATTCCCTGTCTTTGTATAGGTTTGTAGTTTTACCCGTTGGTCAATCATCCCTTTGTTCAGATTCAGTTTTGTGTTTAATCTGCTTATTAAGAACTCCTTTTCGTTCAGACCTTGGTTTTGTTAGCCTGCACAGATTTCTCATCTTATATTTGGCTATCTGTCACTTCAATGAACACTCCCAATCTTTCTTTTCATATTAAAATGATGCCTTGAAGAAATGGCCAAACTTTTCTTTTTAAATATTAAGAAAATATAAAGAAAGGTAAACACGGATCAAACGGTGGATCTAGCCTCGCCCTCTCTCTATTTTTAATTTGACTTGTTGTATCTTGGGACTAGGCGTGAGTATTTGAGTATTGGAAAAGGATAGTTTTTGAATTTTCCTGGAATATTCTTGCACTGAGGGTGCTGTTCCTGCTAAAAAGGTTTACTATAGTCGATCCTATGTTCTCTTGAGCTCCTGGTATTTCGAAGATCGTTCTGGGTAGTGGTCTTTTTTGTTTTCCGTCCCCGAAAATATGCAGTTGCTATGTTTTAATATTATGGTGGTTTGAGGGTTTGGATCCACTTGGGGGTATTTGTTGGTGATCTAATTATGCATCATAATTTTTTTTACTATTACTAATCTGCGTTACCGTGTTATATTTGTATTAGAATATGACTTAATTGCAGTATATGTTGGGCGCTTTAGGAGTCTGTTGTATATATGTGTGATGCTGGCATTAAAATTGGAGTTATTTCTTTTGATTTAATAGCAGATTTCTTCATTTAGAGAGAGCAAGTCTGACCATAGACGGTTCTACATATTTACTGCCACAAAGACCCTTCACTTGAGAACTCATTCGAAGAAAGAAAGGCTGGCGTGGTTAAAAGCTTTGGTTTCAACTAAAAGTCTTTTTTCACTGAAACCATTGAATGATAGTCTCTCTCTTACATCGAATGATATATCTTTATCGACTGCAAAACTTAAGAAACGCTTGCTTGAAGACGGGATCAGTGAGGTACTTGTCAAAGACTGCGAGCAGATTATGCTCTCAGAATTTTCAGAAATACAAGGCCAAGTTAGGGTTCTTTGTGAAGAGCGTTCCAATTTGCTGGACACATTAAGGCAGTTGGAGGTAATTTCTACTTATAGTCAAAAGTAATAGTTGTTAGTCATGCAATTGAATTTCATGGAATCTCTTTGTATATTAGTATTATCTTCTAAGTTTATCACCAATTTATTTATAGTTTTAAAAATCAAATACAAATACTAATCGCATTCGTTATTAACTTTAAAAGAGCTACTTTGTACATTTGCCATTGCCAAAGCTCTAAATACCATGCACTACAGGTTGACTAGTGTATTTCTCAATCAAGCCAATTCATCCATATTCTGGATAGATAATTGTGATTGATTACATATTAATGGTGCAACACTCTGACAATATACATGAAGCCTTAATATCAGGTATTTGTGGTTGATAAGAAAATTAGCTCTATCGCCTCCGTAGTCCATGTGGCCTTTTGGAAATATATCTTCAGCCCATGTTCTGTTTGGTGTTCCCTTGTCCTGGGATTGAAGTCTACTTCAAACACCAACTTTTTTGGTGCAGTTATTAGTCAGAAAGGTTGTATTGGAACTCTCATCCCGCTATATCTGTTTCAACCTTTCTTATGGTAGACTTGCTTCTTCACAAGTCACCGGCACACCGTATTCTCACTGATTAAGTATATGGCTAATGATGTTGGAGTCAGAAAACTAAAAAAATATTGAATAGCATCTGTTGAAAAATGTTTCAACGCATTTTATGTATTTGATAACAATTATTAAATACTTTTTTTAAGTGCTAGACCTGGATAGGCTTTTGTTACAAATACCTGCAGCAAGTACTTCAAATTGTGCAATACCTTATTGATTTTCTTGCTCGAGGTCTTATATCATAGATGCTATTCAAATCTATTGGAATTTGTAATAGCTATTTTTATAGGCACATAAGCTTGCAGTTCTTTCACCAAAGCAATGTAATTTTTCTGTTTTAAATAAAAGAATGGGAAATCCACTAAGATAAGTATTCAAATGGTGGAGAAGTGGTTTGTTGAGCCTTGCTTATGAAACTTTGATGAGTATACCTCCCTTTAGTGTGTTGTCCTTGAATACATGGCATTTAAAAAGTTAAATATTCTCCAAGCCTTTAGCATAACATTGCTATATACTTTGTATTTCAAATTTAATATCTAGTTGAAGAATAAGATTTATACTTTTGTTTGCAGTGTTAGAAGTAAAATATTCACCATTTTATGGTTACACTGTAGCTGATATGATTAGCTCTTAACTGTTATAGATAACGTGTGGTTGTGCACGTTTCACTAATTAGGTATTGCATTGTTGGTGATGGCATTGAAGTAATTATATTGGTTATATACATACTCCCTTGATCCTATTTTGTGTATCAAGGCTGACTTGGCACAAAGTTTAAGAAGAATGATTCTTTGGTTTGTGCCTAACTGCATGCATTTTAGTAGTCATATTCTCTTGATATGACTGTGTAAATCCTGCAAAAAGATGCTTTAATGGTTCCTTGATAACTGTAAGGTCCTTTTTTCACACATAGCTAAGCATGTGCATTTTGCATGTGCAGGCGGCAAATTTTGAAGCTGAAACTTCTGGTGTTCATGATGGTGAATATCACTTGACAAAGCGTGAATATTCAAGTCTAGGGCATGGAAAGTACAGTGGTTTGTGATATATATTCTCCCTCTCTCTCTCACGCACACACACTTGATGCAGTCCTTGGCAAGTGTAGGAACTTATTGGGTTTACTTTTACATATGTTTGAGAGTCAAGGAGATCTTATCATATATTCTTTATTAAGTATTCATAGGTTTATTATGTCTTAGTCTTTCAAATAAGGATTACAAGTCCTATTGAATCTGAGGAGTATACCAAGTTAGATATTGTCATATCGGCAGGTGATATTTATTAGAAATTTAGGATAGAGAAAAATCAATGAAATTAAACTTTTGAAGCCATTTGTGATTGAGCATTTTGTCCCATTTTGATGGGTAGGGGGTGTAGATGTTGCCTAGAGTTTCTTTCTCTTTCGGCTTGTAAAAACTTTTGATAACATTCCTAATTTTAGAAAGTGAACCCCGATGTTTAATGTTTAAGATATCAGGCCTTGAAGTTTATGAATTTTGAGACATAAAACCTTACAATCACTGGAAATTGACATGGCAACCTTACGTAAAGCCACAATACATTATGTAGCAGCCTCATGTAATGCCGCATCAGTTTTTGGTGACTATAATGTTTAGTGTCTAAAAATTTAGAAACTTTAACGTTCAATATCTTAAGAGTAATTCTATGTACACTAACTTTGCAGAAACAGTTGTGCACAAACACTATTACCTATGTATTGAATAGTAAAAAAATGATACTAAAAGTTTCTAAACTTTATCAATAATTTAATAGGACTCATGTACTACTTTTCTCTCTGTTTGTGCACAACTCTTTGTGCATGTAGAACTACTCATATCTCAAACATTAATGATTCAACAACAGGGTTTCATTTTTTAAAATTAGAAAAGTTACAGGGTCAAAAGTCTTTTTAATCCTTCTCTTTCTTACACCTTGCTTTGTTTTTTCTTTTCTTTCTCTGATCACTTTTCTTGGTGTATTATTTTGGTATACAGAACACAGCACAACTGAATCATCTGATGATGTTGAGAAACAAGAGCTTGACGAAGTGTCAGATGAAGAGGAAACATACTTTTTTGACACTAAAGAGTATTTTCCGGAACCAACCACTAGTTCTGGGTCTATAGGTATAGGACGTGAAAGTCAAATCAATGATATGAGCAAGATGAATGACAAAAAGGATATTATGGACTCTGGATACCCTCCAATAGAGAGGCGAAAGAAGCTCCCAGAACCTGCTGAGAAGGAGAAAGGGGTCAGTCTCTGGTCTATGATCAAAGACATGGTAGGAAAAGATCTAACGCGTGTTTGTCTGCCTGTATACTTTAATGAGCCAATATCATCTCTCCAGAAATGCTTCGAGGAATTAGAGTATTCCCATCTATTAGATCAGGCATATGAGCATGGAAAAGAGGTACAGTCTATCTACATTGCCTCTTGCTGCTTTTTGTGTATCTCTAATGTAAACAAATCTTCTGATTACTTTCTGTTTCTTTCATTGCACTTCCTTTGCTATTGTTGTCATAAATAAGTTAACTCCTTCATATTGATTGATCAATTCAGGTGATGACTACTAGATATTGTTAGAACCGACAATGGGATTGGAAGATGTTCTATGGAATTTTAAGCATAGTGTGTTACATATAAGACTATAAATGATCCTTTTATATCTGTAATAACATAAAATATGCAACATTTTTGCCTTGTTATTTCATAGTTGGGTCTATTTGTATATCTTTCACAGTTAGGTTTTTAAAGAAGGCGTTCTTTCTATGTTGTCTCTGGGGAACAATCAAGATCGACATATCTATAAAATTATGACTACCTACTTTTTTATGTGAAATCTAGGAGATATTTCTTATTTTCTTAACTTCATTTATATATATATATATATATATATATATATACACACACACATTTTAATTATTTATACACTGAAGTCTTCTAAATTTTACCTCTCTGAAGGAATATGATAGTTTTCTGTGTTTTTATGAATTCTTTTGTGGAGCTCTAATTTTACTAAGTAGCTCAAGGATCATAAACGTTATATAATTTTAGGCTATCGAGGATGCAGCTTTTGGCTTATGGAAAATTCAAGTATCCAAGTTTTCCAACTGAAGATTTCAGCAAGCATGTCATCCTTTTTCTTCAGCAATTTATGTAGTTTTAGGACTGTACCTTTTTGAACAATGAAACATAAATTCTTATGTTTTTGTCTTTTGAGCCTTAAACATTTGAAGTTATGCATTTAACCACTCGAATAGTGTTGCCTTTTTTCTTTCCTTGGGTACATATTATTGTTGGTGAGCAATTGCAAGATCTGACTTCTCTAGACTGCTTTTTTCGAGTGATTATTATGGTCAAAAAATATTTCTTGTAGACAGCAGTTTCCTGTTTGTTATCCTTATGATATTTGGATCCATATGTTTTGTATTATGCTTGTAGGGAAACGGTCTCCTAAGAATTCTGAATGTTGCTGCTTTTGCGGTTTCTGGATATGCATCATCTGATCGTCGGCATTGTAAACCCTTCAATCCTATGCTAGGGGAAACTTATGAAGCTGACTATCCCGAGAAAGGAGTACGCTTCGTCTCTGAGAAGGTATGCACCTAAAAAAAAATGAAACCAAAATTTCATTTCCACCCCTCTGGGCATAACTGGCAAGCTTTATAAATGGAAAAAGAGAATTACTGAAGGGTAATCAAAATACCACAGCTTTTTTCCTTGACAACCTGAAGGAGATTGTAATCTTATTGAAGAAATCCTGTTGTTTGCACTGAAATTGAGTTTGGTTCACTTGTTGATTCGAGAAAGGATTACTTATGAAACAAAGGGACTCAAATCCTACTTGTCAGAGTTCCTTTAGCACAAAACTGTTCATTCTTCGTTTGTCTGAAAGCATAAAAATGCAATAAGCAGTTAAAAAAGCAACATTTGCAGCATTCTTATTTATCAAATGACTGGTTGTTATGGTACTCTATTACTACATATATTTTTGTCAATTGGGATTGATTTCATTTCACCAAATATAACGTAGGAACATTTACAAGGGGCTTTCCTCAGGAAAAGACCACCACCAAGGAAGTAAATCTAATATGCCTGGTTCTCAATCTAAGAAAGAAACAAAAACCAAGCCTATAAAGTAGTTTAAAAAACAAACATACAACAATATAAGCAAAAATGGGTAGCATCTTCTATAAAGACCCAAGCTTACATGGCATACAAATTTAGAAGTACATTACTGCAGATAACTTTTACAACTAAAATAGGAGGTTCTGGTGTATTACACTAATACGAAAAACAACACCTAAAAACCCAAGTATAGGCATAAACAAGATATATAATGGTTGAAATAAAATCACCAAATCAATAAATGATTTCGCAACACATGAAATGGCCGCTGCTTGGGAACAATGTTTGGAGGAAAAATATTTAGATGTCAATAAAAAAGGTAGTAACAGCAATTGGATGTTTCCAAGGGCTATATGAGCCTACAATGGCCAAATCTTTTAGGTGTTTTTTTTTGTACCTGGAAATTATAATATTATACATATTTGTGTTGTCAATGTTGGACCTGTTTACCTGACTCTAATCTTGTATATGTTTTAAACTAATAATAAATTATGATTTCTTGAAATAGGTAAGTCACCATCCAACCCTCATTGCTTGCCACTGTGAAGGTAAAGGGTGGAAATTTTGGGGGGACAGCAACCTTAGATCAAAATTCTGGGGAAGATCAATTCAGCTTGATCCTGTTGGAACTCTTACCTTGGAGTTTGATGATGGCGAGATTTTTCATTGGAGCAAGGTGCAAGCGTTATATAGCTAGATTCTTTTCCTCTTATGTGTTCTTTTTTGTTTCTATGGTTGAACATATTCTTAAACATAATTCATGCTTCCCTCAGGTTACAACCACCATTTATAATCTTATCCTAGGTAAACTATACTGTGACCACCATGGAACAATGCAAATATGTGGCAATCGTCAATATTCATGCAAACTCAAGTTCAAAGAACAGTCTATTCTTGATCGAAATCCACACCAGGTAAATAAGGAGATCTATCTAGTACTAACCTTTTATTGTTTCTTTTGTGTGGCATTGCTGTTCCGCTGTATATATATATAGATATTCATCATGATTTATTAATTCAAGAAATCATACTTAATGTACAGGTTCATGGATTTGTTGAAGATGTCACAGGGAAAAAAGTTGCTACACTATGTGGGAAGTGGGATGAGAGCATGCATTATACACATGGAGACGGGACTAGCAAAACAAAGGATTTTTCTGATGCATCTTTGTTATGGAAAAGGAATGAGACACCTCCTAATCTTACTCGATACAACTTAACGTCTTTTGCAATCACTCTAAATGAGTTAACACCAGGACTGCAGGTAGAGATGGCATATTGAACAATTATTTCATATGCATCTTCATTTTCTTCTTATGCATAGCTAATTTTCTTTTATAGCTTTGTCTGATCCTGGGTATTTGATCACGGATTAAGGAGAAGCTTCCACCTACGGATTCAAGACTTAGACCGGATCAACGGCATCTGGAAAATGGGGAGTATGACAAGGCAAATGAAGAGAAGCTAAGGTTGGAAACACGGCAGAGGAGGGTATGTATCACAGTATTTCAGTAAGATCTTGACGTGTAAGATTTAGTTTCATAATTGCAAGAGAGCCATTAAGGTTATTGGGATCAATACTCTAACTATCTAAATGACTATGCTAGGGATTTCAGCCATGTTTTACTAACTTTGTACACAGTCTATTATATAAATAGTAGAAAATGAAGCAGAGTCCCAGAGTATTGAATGACTTTGGATCTAAGTAGCAAAAAGTGAAAACTTAGAAGTTTTAAGTTGGTATAAAAAACACATCTTCATATTTTATGGTTTTTTTTTTTTTTTTGGTGAAATGAAATTCCTTTCATAAATGGTGCTTGTGAAAATTGATTGTCGTGACTTTTTTGGAAATTTTCATTGATTTTCTACTTGTATGACAACGCTTACATTTTTCACAGTTTACGTTTCCCCACCTCTCCATAAACTTTGATATGTTTTATTTTCAATCAGAACAATCAAGATTTAAACTTTTAGTGCAATTTGTTACCTCACTTGACCCAAAAAAATGCAGGAGATACCAGAATTAATGGTGGCTTATGTGGTTCACTATTTCATATGAGCTTTGAGTCTGATGATTACACAAATTTCTAAAATCTTACAATGAAGAAATATTGGGCAATTTTTCTTTGACTAATGGAACATCGTTAAGACTATGTTGTGTAAATGGTCAATGGACTGAGTGGAGTGTGTGTAGGAATTGGAGGAAGAGGCTGAGGCCTATAATGACTTTCACATACATGTAGATGAGAGTTGGTGTCTTTTCAACTTGAATTTTAGATAATAGTCAGAACAAGTGGTTAGTTTTTCATCATCTTGCTTAGAGTTCTGAAAGCATGGTCTGCTAAAATTCAGATTTAAAACCATAATATAAATACTAGTTTGGAATTACTGAATTAGTCAGGTGGCATAGTCTTTCTTAAACTTAAAAGCAATATAAGTTCAAGACGGGCTTAATGTGCAATTGTGCATAGTTCAGGACTGGGTAAGGTAAGAAGCTACGTCATTCAAATAGTATAGTGTAAATAATAAGCTCGAGATTATTTGAAAGAGCTTTAGTTGCAATGGGAGCCTAATATGTGTGCTAGTTCATTGTTTTTGTTTACTTTTATTATTTATATATTTATTGTTTTATCAAACAAAATTATATATTCGTTGTTAGTAATAATATTTCCCTTCATCTGTTACAGTCAAGAAAATTACAAGAAAATGGTTGGAAGGCCAGATGGTTCAAGAGAGAAAGCGAAGATGGACCCTTCCGCTATGCGGGTGGTTACTGGGAAGCACGAGAGACGGGAAAATGGGACGGATGCCTGAATGTATTCGGTGCATTCTGTGAAGCTGCTGTTAATTCCTCTAAAGGATCGTGATTTTAAAGAGGTACTTAACCTTCTTCTGGTTGAGTCTCTTAGACTCGGTAGAATCAGCAAAAGTGAGATTAGCCCTGCTCCAGTTTTAGAAGAAAAAAGATCAGTGTTTGGTCAGGCACTGAAATTTATTTTGAAAAGTATATACTTTCTCCGTCCAACTTTAGATTTCTCAAGTGAAACCTTCATTCATAAATGAGTAATGCTACGGTGACAAAAGATTATTACAAAAAACCAGATACAAAATGATATGTTGGATTATAATTAGTGGATGTTCCACCATACATAGGCGGATCCAATGGTTATAACCAATAATTACTATCAACATCATTTTGTATCTTCTTTTTTGTATCCAATCTTTTGTCACCAAAGCATTATTGTTCATAAATAAATGTAAGAACCTAACATGGTAGGCAACTCTATTAAATTTCAAGGGTAAAAGGGTAATGTTACTAGATATGCGTAGTAATTGAAAACTCAAAAGCTGACATGGTTTAGATAGTAGAATTGGCAAGGGGGACATCTAAAATTGAATGTAGGTTATTGGCACGTCCCACTTGTATTATTCACGTGTATCTATTCCAAATATGATGTATGGGTCTCTCTATATATGCTGAATTAAAGTCTACTGTGGAATTATAAGCTCTGGGCTAATTGTAGTGTTCATATGTATTCTTATTGGATAGGAAGAGACTTGATTGTGCATATCTTTTCAGCTGAAGCAGGAGAATAAAAAGCCTCGAGGACTAATACAGAGCAAACTCTGCACATAGTAGCCCAATTGACCATGATTCATGTCAGTGCGGGAGAATTATGATTGAGATCGACAAAAGTTGATGCAGGAGAGATTGAAAAAGCATATTGATCTTTGTGACATAATTTTATGCGGCAATGTAGTTATGTACTCTCTTCCCCCCTCAATTCATTATAGTTCCTTGGACTTCATTAGCCATTGGCTAATCATTTGTTTAGATAACCACTTGTATTTCCTTGCTAGAAATAATGAAACCGAATGTATTGCAGAAAATTAATGAAGTTCAAGTTTTGTTTTGCCCTCTTTAATATTGTTACATGTGATTACTCCATTTGTTGCTAACAAGTCAATACCCCGCCCGAATTAGTATGCCTGGTTTTAAAATTTTGGGAACATGCTCAGATGATCCCAAACTACCTGCAGGCTATTGCATTTATAAGTTAAAGGAAGTTACCAGCCTCGGTGATGAAGTGAACATATTGCGCCATTATTGACCGCGATGGTGATTCAACATTCACTACATTCAGTAGCGTAATATGTATTGATGCTGCAAATAATTAGGCTTGCGTCCACTAAAAAGGTTTTTTTGGGTCATTCTCTATGTTTCAAATATTCTTTTGGAAATTACATTTTTGGTTGATTTGTTTTATAGTTTTATTTTTAAAGTTTGTACAAGACATGCGTAGTCTTAAGTTTTATGAAAAATTCTTTTCTAATATTTAATTTTAATGACTATAAAGTTTATATTACTCCCTCCTTCAAAAAAATATTTTATTTTACTAAGAAAGTGTGTATTTATTTTTTTAATGTGGTTAAATAAGTTAATATGTTGTAGACAAGCTGTATGTGTATGTGTATGACTTTTGAAGTTCAGACATTTGGACATTTTTGTTTTTGTTTTTGTTTTTTGATCTATTCTTTTGAGGATGGAGGGAAGTATTAATAAAAATGATGTCTACGCCAATTATATAATTAAAGTACAAATTTAATTTTATTTCATTATTCTTTAATTTCACAAATTTTTGGTCAGTTTTTTTATTTGTATTATTATAAGTACTATTCAAATTTATATCAATTAAAAACTATCCAAATTTTAAAATATTTCTATCTTTAATAGGAATAGAGAAAAGGAAGATTTTTTTTCTTTCTTATTCAAATTAGTATAAGTAATATATAAATTTATAATAATTAAATATATACTATCCAAATTTGTACAGTATTCGAAAGAAACCCAACCAATCTCTAATAAAAAAAATAATTTCTAAAAGATTTTTTTTTGGTTTTATCAATGTAAGTACAATTTTTTTCCCAACAGTTTTAAGTAATTAATTAAGATAATATAACACATTACACTATACATTACCTAAATTTATTAAAACTTGAAATCATATCAAATCACACAATTAACCAATCAATCAACTATATAATTAAAAGTACAAAATTGATTTGATTTATCCAATTTTTGATTCAACTTTCATATTCATTTTAATATAAGTACTATTCAAATTTATATCAAATAAAAACTATTTAAATTTAAAAATATTCCTATTTCTAATAGGAACAAAGAAAAAGAAGATCATTTTTTTTCCTATTCAAATTATTATACTATACAAATTTATAATAGTTAAATATATATTATTTAAATTTGTAAAGTATTCAAAAGAAACTCAACCAATTTTTAATATAAATAATAATTTTTAAGAGAATTTTTTTTATATAAATTTTTTTATTTTCAGATAGTCTTATAAACAACATCAACGTTGGCCACCAAGCAAGGCTAGATCTGGAACATGTCTTAATTTTAAATCTACATACAGTATATTGACTTTCAGGTAATTTAATTAGAATCTATTTATTTCTAAACATTTGTATGGTAATTTGAGATTTAATTGTTTGACTACTTTTTAAACATTTAAATTTTTAGCATTAAGTATATTATTATTAATAAAGTTAGTAAATTATACCAGTATAAAAGTAATAATACATTGTTAATGAATTGAGCATATTATTTTATCTATTAATGTAAATTATTACTATTTAAATAGTAATAATTGCTATATTTTTGCACAATTCATAAATATTTACAAGTTATATAATTTTTTTTAAGCAGGGCTAGAGCTTCTTAAAAATATTTATATATTAATTAATATTTTTAACCTATAATATATAATTTAAATATTTATTATTCAAATAAAATATTTAATAATTTAGTAACTCCAAGTATCTTTTTAAAAATTTTATTAAAATTTTTTATTTAAAATATAACAAATTATTATTTATATTATTTGTATTTCGCACGTGGTCGGTAAACTTGTATGACTAACACAAAATGTTCTATATTATTAAACCCTTGAGTAGAAAACCCTCGACTATTTTTGGATAATATTTATAAATTAATATGTGAGGGAGTTGGGAATAGCAGTAGCCATTTTCGAGTTAGTGGGGCATAGCATTAGCCATTTTACTCATATTGAATCGATTAATAAATATATATATATATATATATATATATATATATATATATGGCCTCAAGGTTCATTGATAGATTTAGGCAGGCTGTGACACCAAACAATGTGGGCCAAGAACAATCCAAAAAGCTGGTAAATCAAAATAATATATGTAGATAATAATTTGCTAAGTGGCTAGAAAAATCAATCAATCAATCAATCAAGAAAACAATCAAACATGATATATATTCACTTATATATTTGACAAACATTTCAACAGCTAGTACCATGTAATAGATGATGCCATACATATGTATACAAAATTAAGATATTCTCAAAATAATAAGAGAATTTCTTCTGAGCTGCTAGTGCCAAGTAAAAAAAACAAAGATACCCCAGATTGATTTTCAATCACATGCATCTTATTCATTTCCATTTTATCTTTTAATGGAGAAAAGTTACCTTCCCCTTCTATTTGAACACATTAAAGTTAACAACTTTGGTAATCAAGTTGTAAGCAAACCAGAAAAGCACTTTGTAAGTCATTAAAATTAACAGCAAAATAAAAGCAAGTTCTAATTAAAGAAAGCCCTTATTAATTATGCATGGCAAGTAGGTTCTGCCTCTTCCAATTCAATTCCCTCTTCAGCAAGCCTTTTGTCCTTATACACATACCATCTAGCCCCAACCAAATATAGCACAAGGTTCATAACACTCAGACCCGCCAGCAGCCAATAGAAATTGTAAAGCTTCCCTTGGTTAAGATTATCAGCTAACCATGGCTTATTATCTCCAGTAATCTTGTGAACCACGGTCACCAAAATTGAGCTCAAGAAAAACCCTAGTGAAAGCGTGCTCAAAAATAGCCCCGTGCTCATAGTCTTCATCCCTTTAGGGCACTCCCTTAGGAAAAAATCAAGCTGTCCGATATAAGTGAACGCCTCACCGGCTCCCACCAAGAAAAACTGTGGGATTAACCAAAACACACTTAAGGGCAACACCGCGGTCGGGTCGTTGACCAAACCATTTGACCTGGCAACATGTAGCCTTTTAATTTCAGTGGCTGCAGCTGCAACCATTGCTAATATTGACAGAACAAGTCCAACACCGATACGTTGCAACGGGGTTAGGCCTTGAGGATTCTTGAGCATTTTTCGGGCTATTGGAACGATAACTCGGTCATAAACCGGGACAGTCAAGAGAATGCTGCCAACAAAGAAAACCGTCAAGGAGGCTGCTGGAATTTGGAAAGATTTGCCTATGTGACGGTCCATGGTAGTAGCTTGAGACACTGAAAATGTGGTCATTTGGGCATAAACTGTCCAGAACATAATTGTGGCTGCCCATATCGGTAACATTCTAATCACTAATTTCACTTCTTCAACATCTGTTAAAGTTGAGAGGTACCATTTATTCACCACTTGATTGATGCTACTAGACATTTCATTACTCTTATCTATGATGGCTGCCTTGTCCAAGAAACTGCAACAAAACAAAATAATTATAAATTATTCTAACAACAATAATTAGTGAGCCCACCGAGGCATAGCCCGGATGGCATGACTACCCTTCTGCGTAGCAGAGGACGTCTTCTTGTTGAATATAGAAAGGTATATTAATTAATATAAGAATTATAGGTAAAGTATTGGAAACTACAATTATTCTAAGATTTGGACTGCTACGAAATTCAAAGAACTAAGATATATAAATGAAGTTTGATTGATTGTCCTTGATGGTGGAAATAAATGCACAAGACAAAGGGGCGTGAAGATCCACTAGGGGACAGCTGACATAGTGGCTCGTGATCTATGTATTGATCCATTTGGTTTTGGATCTCATGGGTATATAGTAAACTTCCACATGATCTTTCGGTCTCAGTACGTTGTATCAATAATTTTGTTTTGTTCGATTTCATTGGAGGGATAAACATTTGTTTTACCTTGTTTTTAAAAAGAGAGTAACCAATATTGTCTCTATTATAAATTATAAAATTAATATTAATTTGAGATATTTTCAAATTGAAAATTGAAAAAATTCATTAAAAATTATGAAAAATAAATTTTACAATAAGTAATACTTCAAAAGTGAATAGTGATTTTATAATTTAAAATTATAGGAGTATATATATATAAACAACCAGAAGTTCATTTCATCTAATATAACAGCTGCGCAAAAATATAAAAATAAAAAGCTGAAATTCGAACATGCACAACACACACAGACAACAATATTGCTGTAACACACAGAATTGTTTTGCATGTTAATAGGTAGATATCCAAATCAATTATTAATTTAATTTTTCAGAAAAAAAGAAGAAGAAAATTTAGGAGAACATCAGACAATAAGCAGCTATTAGTCGCTCTATTCACGGACCCATATTTTGGCTGGCAATTGGGAACACTAGACCAATTATTTCTGATATCTGATTGGTTAAATGGCCCACCTAGCTAAAAGATAAGTTCATTGCAGCTTGCCACCAACCCTAATTATAAGAATTGCATTTAACTCTCTACACGTAAATTATATACTAGAACTTCCCAATAATTAGAGTACTATTCATATAATATGTCGGCCTTTTATTATTTTAATTAATATATATATATATTTCAACCAATTAGGTTTTGAAATGCATGCACCCACTTCATAGTTATAAAAGGATATTTATGGAAAGGCCAGGAAGTCATATTTTCATACAAGAATATGGAATAAAATACTAGTAGTTCATGCATGATATTAACTAGGATTATATATGCTGGGCAAGGAAAATTCAAAACAGTTAAAAGAGTTAGTTAGGAAGCACTTACCGGAACTGCTTGCTATGTGGTAGCTTTTGCTTCTTCTTAAGCCCTTCAATTTTAATGTCATCAATGTTGAATAGAAGCGATGAATCTGAGGGTAGCTCCAAATTTCTCTTTCTCAAAGCACCAACAAACACCGAAGCAATTTGGGTTAACGGGCTACCCGCAAGTTTCTTGAACCGGTATCTTCTGGTGCCCAATAAGAACGCAAGAAGGCCAACCACAATAGCACAAACGCATATACCATAACCCCATTGCCTTCCTATATTATCTTGAATGTAAACAAGTATTGTGACAGCTGCCAACGATCCAATGCTTATAAAGAAAAAGAACCAGTTGAAAAAGTTGGTCATTTGGGTTCTTTCTTCTTCATCCGTGTCATCAAATTGATCAGATCCGAAGCCCGAAACACTTGATTTTAGGCCACCGGTGCCAAGTGCAGTGAGGTACAGTGCTATAAGTAGAACCGCTAGCTGCATGCCATTTGCAGAAACACAAGATGCTCCGCTGCGATCGCATTTTGGAGGACGAAGGCTTGGGATTGTGGTGGAGATTGTCAAGATTGTCACACCCTAATAATTAATCATAATATTTTTTGTAGAAAAATGATTAGTCTCATTAAGAAGAGAAATGATATTTTTCAATTTTTTATGCTTATGGTACAATTTTGTACTATATCATTTGCTCTGGAATGATAAACTTTGCAATGGAAATAATATGGATCCCATTAAAAAGGCTAAAGTACTTACAATTCCTTGAACGGTGGCAAATATGGAAATGGTTAGGTACCTAATAGGAAAAAAATATGAACAAATGAGCAAATAATTATTTGAATATTTATAAGTAAAAAGTTCCACACTAAAAAATCACTAATGTAAAGAGATCTAAGAGGATATATATGATGAATTACCTTCCAAGAAAAGTGTCGGCGACGAATCCGCCAAGTAAACACAACATGAAAGAGGTTCCAAGAAAGTTGGTGACGGTGTTGGCGGAACTAGCATTGCCCAAATGCATAGTATCCGTCAAGTATGTCACCATGTTAACCGCAATGCCCAGAGTAGTCAACCTTTCACATGCTTCAACACCTGATCATCATGAACCAATTACAAATTAATTAATTAATTAATTAACAAGCCAACCAACTAAGTTTGTCCGATGTCCAAAACAGAAAATAATGTCTAACGAACGGACCTAAAATCATGGCGGCGCTGGTCCAGCCACCGGTGGTGGATCTTTGGGCAGGGTGGCCTTTGTAGTCCCAAGCATCTTGCAGAGTTCTATCCGCTTGTATTTCGGGTAGTGCCATTCTATGTAATTTTTTGTTAATAGATTTGAATAGAGTAGTTAGATGGGGTTTTTGGTTAAGCTGGGGAGGAGGGCAGCTAGCAAGATAAACAGGGCGATAAAGGCTAAAGTGTCCCAAGACTTAATTTAGCGAGCGCATATTATTTTTTATAGATGTGGTTTAGCTAGAATAATCTAAAAAGCCCACCTTCAAGGCCGACTCATATTCCCTTCCCCTTCACTCCCCCTTTTATTTATCTATTTTATATATTTTATCCCGAGTTTGATTTTTTTTTTCTTTCAATTCCTTCCAATCCAACATCATTGGTAGAAAAGTCAGATATAGATGTTTAATAAAATTCCTGGTCGATCAGTCATTTTTGACTATTTTTAAAAAAATAAAATAAAAGAAGTGATCAACAATGACCATAGATTCAAATTTGAGTTTTCCTTTACAGTTAATAGTTGGATCAAATTTGATATTTGCTTGATTCCATTCAATTAAGATTTGAATTCGACTAGGAATGTTGTTTTGGTATTAGTTTATATAATTTCATTGTTGATTTTTTATAAATACCAAAATAAATTATAAAAGTACATGCAAAATTTGATATGTTCTTTTTCTTATCTGAAATACTTTGTTTTGGTTTCATTTAAATGTTTAGGACCGGACATTACTAGTTATACTAATTGGATCCATCTCCCCTCCAAAGCAAGAAAGTCATCATCTTAATTTGTTTTTAATACTTACAGAAGGAACAAAATTTCAAGTTGTAAAGTAATTTTTTTTTGTTTTTCTTAAACTATGCGCCATTTCAAGTATATTGTCCAAATGGTGTGGAAGGGAACGTCTTTATCTCCTAAATGAGAGGAGGAGGAACACGTACTTAAAAAAGCCGAGGGGTTAAATTATTTTTTTCTCATTGTACTGAACACTAATTTATATATGTATCACTGAACTGATTTTTGTTTACAATCGTATTACTATATTGATTTTTTTTTGTAAAAATTGATTTTTTCGTCTAAATCTGTTAGATGTTAACGGACTACTGACGTAGCATCCCATCAATTATTCTAATTAGGCCATTAATTAGAAGGGTAATACTGGGGTTTTTTAATTTTGAAATTTGAATTTCAAATGATGATGTGTTATTGTTGGCCACGGTTTGATAAAAATAACATGGAGTATTTGTAATTATTTAGTAAGTTATTTGGATTTTAAATTTAAAATCTTTAGCATTATTTATAAAATATTTATGTGTAGGTTATCTGGGGTGAAAGTTCTAATAAGTAGAATCAAGAAAATTGGTTGCGTTTTGTGGTAACCTTAAAATTCAGGTTTCAGTCACGACCGGCAATCAAATCAATATATACCACAATTTTTCTGCAATGAATATCGATCTATCTTAATTTGGGTATGTGTGTGAGAGAGAGAAATTATTGGTACAAGAAATACAAAACTGACCTTTCTGATGCCATACTATTTACTTGTATATATATTACTTTCGTTTATGCGATCATTACGCTTCCACATATATATGATCAGTTCTCAATTCAGACGGAATTTATGGCTAACTTTACGTGGCTATTTCTGACTCGCCAGTCAGCTTCATCATGCCAGTAATTTTATATATATATATATATATATATATATATATATATATATATATATGAATTTATGCATGTATGTATGCATTTCAATACTAAATAATGTAGCAGAGGATCTGCACATGCAGTATATCCCGTGGATCTATATATATCAGCTAGGATTCTGTGGGTTTTGTATTGAATCCTATATATTCTACAATATGAATTTATGATCATATATAAATATATTGGAATCCAAGAGCTGGGAACATCTACTATCAAAGGACTAATGGACATTGGCCAAAAGGTTTGGTATTTATCTAACAGTCTGCCTGTAACCGTATATCTGAACACACCAATTCATAAATTTGAACCATCCATCCATAATGCTTACAATATATATTAAATGTGTCCCCTAGCCTTCTCTCTAGCAGTGCATGCATGATCAGCGTTCCATCTGCATCCTGTGAGCTTAATGTTTGATGCAACTAGTCTGAATAATTAAATTACAATTTAATTTACGCCATGTTCGTAAATTTTATTTTAGAGTAAGAGCATAAATGACATTTTACGGCTTATTTACGAGTTAAGAGAAAGGAAGAGGTAATTGAAATAATTTTTGTTAACTTTAAGTAGTGTTAGATAAATTTGTCTAAAACTAGTTTCAAAATAATTTTTGTTAATTTTCTTGACTAAGATTTGAACTATATAAATAATTATACAAAAGACAAATTTAATTTTTTAGCATTATTCTTTTCATTATTACCTATAGCTTGCACTTTAACACTATCGAAGGTACTCCACAAACCCAGATGACCTTAGCCTCCCTTTTGTTTTAAAAGTACGCACGTACCAAGTATTTATTTACAATTTTTTTTGTTTTCAAAATTTAAATTAACTTAAATAGTAGTTTTACAGGAACGGACCTAAAAAGTCAAAATGAGCCTTTGTTGTGTGGAACGCATGGAGTAATAAACTATCTACAAAGACTTAAAAGGAACCAATTAAGCTGAATACGAAAACTAAGATATCCCTTGGTTATTAATCAATTGAAGGGAGTTATGTTCATTTTTTTCACAAATTCATTTGAGTAAATCTACAAGTTCTGTCTCTCACATTAATTATAGTGGAATAAGTGTTGCTTTCATCAGAGAGCTAGCTAGCTAGCTAGGAGAAAACTAGTCAAACGACACAAAATTACGTGGTTCGAATGTGACAGCCTATATATACTGGGGTGGAGCGGAGGAATTAAGACACAAACAAATAATTTACAGTACTCTCAGTACGTATATATATGTATATGCATGGACTATATATATAAATTATTTATGGTAAAAATTGCAACAACATTTTGCATTTGTGCTAGATCCCCCCACCCCCACCCCCACCCCCACCCCCATTTTTTTTCTTTATAGAATACATACACGCTAGCTTTATACACTGTTTAATTTTTTTGATAACCTCGAAATTTAGTGACCCAATCAATAAGTTGCGTCAATATTTGCCCAACGGAGCCAATTTCAAGTAATACAAGTATCCCATCGTTATCTTATTGTAATTATTATTCGTATATTACAATCAATCAATATTTTCACATTAATATATATAATAATAACATCCATCAGTCTCAAAAACTTAATTTCAACTTTATTGAACAAGTACGTACTGCTTGGAGCTGATGAATTCATACCCTGGACGTTGGCCTGGATAAGTTAAATAAAACTTAGAAAATAAAGACTTCATGTAGGAAAAAGGGATTACATAATATACTTCAGTCAACATTATTATGTTGTCTGAGTTCTCCAACTTGGTAACGTGACACGTTGAGAAGACCCTATCAGGGGTTATTGGCTGATCAGTAATTAATTTCCACCACATATTCTTCTCCTAACTTTATAGTTTTCTTAAATTAAACCCTTAATTTTGAGGCTTCATTCATTAGGTTTTGATCATATTGATAATGACACCCTGGGAAATTAAATTAATTAATCAAAAGAAACAGAAAAGGGACTAACTACAAAGAAAAGAAAAACTTATGGATGGTTTACAGACAACCATGATTAGGATTACGTGGAGATTCTCTAGCAGAGGGTGACTATATAAAAAATTATTCCCCACTATTCCTTTTCACGAGCTCCAAGAGCCATTCAACCAGATAATACATGACAAGTGTCTGAATTATTACTTGTTTAATGTTAATAATGCACTAATAAACTAAGGGTCCGCTTAATGTGTGTCCTAACGACACACATTAGGCGCGGAAAACAAGAGATGGGACCCGTTATAAAATATTTCTTTATATAGTTGCACTGAATTCAATACATGGGGTCCACTAGTATATTATTTTTTTATACATTGAATTCAGTGCGCCTACATAAACAAATAATATTATACATTGTTTTCCGCGCTTAATGTGTGCCCTAAGGGCACACATTAAGAAAATCCATAAACTAATGGCCATTATTTGGCTTACTGTTTTTTCTCACTATATTAAATTCAAAAAGATAGAGCAATCGTTCCATATTTTGAAAAAATTATACAGTGATAGCATATAACCGTTGAAATGATAATAAATTAATAATTAATAATTTAAAATATTATGTGATGGTGTTTTAAAGTTATTGAATAACTTCTCTGTTTTTTATCCACGTGCACATGCACGCCTCTACTATATATGCGCCTCTGCTATATATGCGTGACGTTCAGAAAAAATAATATTTTGTTTCAATATATATTGACATATGTCATATTTTTAAGTGATTTTTATTTATTTATAAATTTGGCATGAATTGAAGACTTTGCAAAAACATATTTACATATTACAATTTTATTCAAAATGAGCTTTTTATATTATTTTTATTTAGCAAATATTGCGTAAGACACTAAAATTTGATCGACCTCTAAATAGTAGTATTAAATTTTCACGACAATTTATCATTAAAAAATTATTTCAAAGTATATATCTTTTAAAATTTAATATTTGAAAAATCAAACTAAAAATAAATAAGAATCTTATTTTTGTAAGGAGAGAATATAATTATAAAATATACACAGCACTACTATATATATATATAAAATAATAAATTTTAAATAAATTAGTAGTACTCCTCTTTAAAAGTAAATATATATTTTTACATACCAATAGTATAAAGTTGTTATAAATAATTAAGAACATAATTCGAAAGATTTTTTGTAAGGACATCCAAAAAATTCATGCAGAGTATATATGCTAGGTTTTTTATCCTTCTTTTTCAAATGTCTAAAAAAAATAAAAATAAAACTTTTACCCTCGATGGTTTAGATGAAAAGAAATAGCGAGAATAGATATCAGTTTTTCACCAAGGGAGGCTTTTAGTGGTGAAGGTGCATATCTAGTATATATATATATAATAAGAATTGTAACCTAGTAATTTAGTCCTAGTTACACAGCTAGGCCACAGATTTTGGAATGTGGCGCTTATATATATAGTATATATAATAGACATGAATCATGATGAATTTTGGTTGTCTTCGAGCAATCACAGTTATAATTCTCTACGCATTAATTGTGTGTGCGTGTATATATATATATGCGCATTAAATATGTATTGCTTCAATTACTAATTGCCCATTCTCAGCTTACAACTAGCTAGTTAATTAATTAATTGCTTGTTTTCTCCGGCGACAATAATTCTTGTTGTTATCATAAAAGAATTAGTAGCTAGCAATATAAATTATCTTCTGGGCACAAGACTTTACTAAAAGGACGGTATTATATAAGTAGTTATATGCGCGTGGTCGTATAATCACATTTAAATTACAAACAATGTATATTTTCATTCTAAGGATTGTTACTGATGGATGCATGACTATAATTAATTAGGAATTTAGGATTAAGAGCGCGCAATGGTCTCAATCCTAAAAGAGGATTACTATAGTAACTATTTTCTCTCACTATCAGTTCAAGAGGTCCAAAATCCATTTCACCACCATATATGACTTTACGATAGGGTTGGAAAAATATTAGGATAGTAGCACCATGTTTAATACTCCCTCCGGTTCTCAAATAAAAAAGTCATTTTTGTCAATCTTTTTATTCTCTGAAAAGAGTCATCTTTTTATTGATAATAATATAAAATCCTATATATATATACTACTCCTTCGATCCGAGTCTTATTTATTTTTAAAAAAAAGAGTATTATTTTTACTTGTAGTAGAATAAAATTTCATAATGTCTTTAATTTTATCATCACAATTTCATTATCATTATATAGTTACTAAAATAAAATTTTAATATATTTAATGGTAAACATGGAACAACAATTTTTTTTTTTAAATTTATAAATTTTATAAATAAGACTATGAGAAGTCGATAATGTACAAAATGTAAGAAATTGAGGTAGGTCGATAGTGTTTGTCCTAACTATTATCTAGTAAGCGATGTATATATATCAAGGATAACCTAAATATGTATATATGTATAAGTCAAATGAAGGCAATAGAGTAACACATATGGATTAATTCAATGGCATGAACTTAATTTATATTCTCGAATTAAGAATAGAGAGAAAGAGAAAGATACTCTAAGTGTTTTCAAAATCTCATACGATGGATGCCGCTTATAGTTTTTGTGTGACGACTTCCTTTTAATACCGACAGTGTCATCTATGCAAGTGTAATATTATTTTGTGGGATAATATTAATTGTATTTGTATAAAATTAAACTAATCAATTGGTCTAATTAAGTATAACATATGAACTCTAATTAAGTAAATATGGGCCGGTTAGTATGAGTTATTTAAGTAACTTCTTGAGCTCGTGATGCGTAAGTTCACTAGAATTACTAATCACGATTATTATAAATAAAAAATTAAATCATCTCTCTTGATCCTACACGCATAAGAATTTCATAATACCAAAAAGTGATTGAGGGGTTCTCATCAAACCAACATTTAGGATATCAAGGGAGTGATATATTGTTCATCCAGAAATTAATTCCACTACGTTCATCATGAATTTCAAATAAGGTACACACAACATTAGTATTTTTCTATATATTTCAGGTATTCTTCTCCTATCTAGCTATGTCTAAAGATAGTATTAGTTATTATGAATTAACTCTTACGTATGGTATCAAAATCGACATTCAAAAATTAATGTTGGGTCATCCAATCGGGTTGCCGGAAGCGGAGATACGAAGGCGGATCTAGTAGGTTATTGATATATCTCACAATGGCTAGATAGACAAAATTTTTAGGTCTTGTGTGAATATGTGTAAGGTCTGGCGAAGAAGTCGGGTATTTAAGTGGGGGAGTTTGTAATACTCTAGTTAGTCTTACATCGAGAGTTTGTAATATCCCAGTCTCACATCGTAACATGTGGAATACTGTGATATATATAAGGACTTAAGTTGCTATCATTAATACATTCAGTCATGGCTTTTAAATGTGATGGACTAAAATAATCCATGGAGATATTATTGAGACAACATATTAGACCTTATTATGATTTAATTCGAACTCAGAATTTAACCCTAGTTTCTCTTACAATAGGCATACTAGGTCATCAATTGGGATGATTAATTAATTAATTAATTACTTGATAACTTATAATTGCTAAACGATGTAATTGCTTACACCAATTGTTCTACTTTCAAAACAATGTAAATCCTTTTCTTATCTTATCTGGGTGTTTGTATTCTTTGTGATCATCTGAATTAGGTAGAAAGTATTCATTAATTTAACCGAAAAGCCAAATTAGTTTTGTCGCAATTATTTATACTGCATACGTACTAGTTATTTAGGCGGCATCAAGCAAAAAATAAGGCTGTATCGCTAGCATAATCATATATCCATTTCATTCATATCATTTCTAAAAGTAGGGCTCGATTTAGACATTTTTTAATGTATATTTAGGCTTACTTTTTTATTCAATAGTATAAATTTAGATTTACTTAAGACACGCTTAAGTTTAAATCTTTTGATTATTTTTTTTCTAAAATTTGAAATAAAATATTACTTATAAACATAAAATGCGTTATATAATTTACTTTATATAAAATATTAAATGCAATTCTTAGTTTTAGTTAGGAAAAAAGAAAAGAAAGAAAAAAGAAGTAATTATACGCAGCATGATCGATACATATTTTTAGGCATTTGATTAATATTGTCAAAATAAAAATAATAGTCTTAAAATAATAAGTATCATTTAATTAAAGTGTTAAATATCAATAAAATAATTATTAAAATATAGTTAGATATACATATTTATTCTGTTAATATATAATAGTATTAATTTTTCAAGTAACTTGTTTATTTTATCAAGAAAGGGTTTAAGTGGTGAAGGCAATCACAATAATTGAATAACCCCACAACATTATGTCCGCCTGACATAGTTATACAGCCCACACATGTTGGAATGTGTCGTTAATGTACACATATAGCTACATATAATATTATATATCGAGAATTGTTATAATCCAAATAATTCTTGTTTGTCTTTCACTTTCTAGTAATAAGAGCAATATAATTAAATATTATTGTCCTTATTCTGTTCACATCGATCTACTACTAACTTCTTATTTTCTTTCTCCTTTTTCGTCACTTTGGAACATCCAGATATATGTAGTTTTTACATTTTTGTTGCGTTTTTTTACTCTCTCCCTCTGTGTATATATCGGTTATTTTTTTAGCTCTCTCCTTTAATTAAAATTATATTCTCGTCAGGTTCAAAGACGTAATTTAAAAGTTTTGCCTCTTTAATTATTATAGAATAATATCAGTGACATTTGTGTTTCTATGTACCTTCTACACATGCTCTATTTATTATGAGATAATATCCATCGTATTAGCCTGCACATCTCCTACAATCTAATTGAATGATTCTATTCGAGTTTTCAGAAGTTGACTTTGCTACCGTATATAACAAACATTGAATTAACTACCGAATTTGAATAATATCATTTCATACAAAGGCTTGATTTTATTTCTCAATAATATTTTCTTATATTATCTTATCCTCCATTTGTTGGGACACTAGTCTATGAGCTGGAAGGATCAATACTTAAATTTTATTATCTCTATTTGGCTCTTATAAATGGTCCTGACCAATATGACGTCTGAGATTGATAAGACTGAAAAAAAATGTACTATGGACCATTACCACAACCAATTAATCAGTCTATTGGCAATGTGCTAACTGCTAAGTGTTAAGAATCTCTATGATCTCAGTTTAAGATAGGGTCATAGGGGTAGGGATGGTAACGTCATAAAAGATATATATATATATAGTACTAGTTATAGATTACTCTAAGACTCAGGCTTAAAGGAAAATTCCGATGATCGTTTAGAATTTGAAAAACGTAGTGCAAAAGAAAGGAAAAGGGAAGAAAAATTAATTAATGTAGTAAATATCAATATTCAAAACTATCAGAAGATATCCTTAATCTATAGGGGTGCTGGTGCTTGACTAATATAATAGAAAGTATAAGAAAATAATATATTTCAATAAAGTTAGATTTAGTTTTCTATACCTCAATAACAATTAACGTATGAACAATGCTAAAATATAATGTGTAAAAAATGATTAAAAATGCTTCAAAAAAATATTTTTCTCAAGCAGCAATTTTCTGGACAAATATAATTATTATGGAAAAAATACAATCATTTCAAGTTACATTTATTATCATTATCACTGTAAATGTAAAACTCAATTCAACGCAATTTGCGAAGCCAAACTTTTGAAACTGGTCATGTAGAATAATATTTTGTGTGTGTATCTGAATGTATATGCACTACTTGCACCTCCAATACTTCAACGCATAGTGCCAACACACACAAGGAAAAGATTACGATTTTTTTTTTAAAAAAAAAAGTAAGAAAAAGGAGATGAAAGATTACACAAATTAAACACATAATAATTCAATTATAACTCGGACTGGTATTGATCCGTTGAGAGAGAGAGAGAGAGAGAGAGTGAAAACCAGCATAGCCAAAAGAATCTGACCTCTGTTCAAAAAGTATAAATATAGTTTTTTTTTTTTTGGTTTAAGAATTAGAGATATATTTTTAATTTTACACTATAAAGTAACTGAAACTTCCTAATACTTAGAACAAAGTTTATTGAATACTAGCATACCACTACAAATACATCTTCTTCTTTTTTTACTAATATTAAGGATATATTTGAAAAATAAAATTATCGTTTTAAATATATCTCTTTAATTCTAAAACCGAGGGAGTATTTTTTATTTTATGTTTTCTATCCGTGGATACGCAAGTGCCGAGCAGTTAAATTAGTTTATTAATTTATTCTGACTTTCACAATAAAAAAACAGTACACTATGTAAGTATATATTTAGTTAATGAGTACTTCTATACTTGTTCACTTTTATACATTTATGCATGCACAACTATTACAATTCAAATCCCTAGCAACTCTAATCCTTTATGCCTCCTTAACCCCAATGTAGTCTCAGAAATAGTGAAATGAACAAGCATTGAACAATAAATCATTGATAAATTAATAGCGACAAAAGTTAGAACAAAGCTCGACACTTACTTGAAACGGAAAGTTAAAACACCAACACTAATCTACCACAGCTTTTTTCCCGTTACATAGACATATGACTAAAGATGATGCTTCTATTTTAGGCACACCGAAAATAAGAATGTAGGTTCTTGTCACAAGTGTTAATGAGGAAGCTTAGTGAAATAGGGATGTCAAGGTTTATGCCAAGAATGTTAGCTTTTTAAGGCCGTGCAGAGGCAAATTGGCAAATTGCAGCTTCATGATCAAGTAGTCATGTGAACCAAAGGCTAGTTGGCAAAGGAAGAGATGAATTCAAAAATGTTTTGTTTCATTGGTTGAATGTGTTAGCTAGATTCTGTGGATCACGTACAGGCCTGACCAATTGCCATGCAAGGCAGGCACTCCCGTGACTATCATTTGGCATTGCAGTTTGTGCCATTCTAAACTTAAGTCGGCACCATTTTTACAAAAAGAGTGCCCTTTGAAAATTTACATGATATATTATATTTATTCTTGTAGGCGCATAAATTGAGTACTTTGCTAGGGTTAGGATTCGTATTAATGGTGGAGGCTAAAAGTCCGCAAAAAGTATGAAATCGGTTGAAAGATTGGAGAGGGGAGACGAACCGGTGAACAACTACCAAAGTAACACGTGACAGAACTCTCGGAATCACGGCGTAATCGCTGGTGTCCGAGACTTGTGACAAGTGTTTCGAGTGAATTTAAGATAGGTAACGCCAATACTTTTGTTCACTCGACCCAGAGTTGATCATAAGTCTCGTAATTCCTTCCAACTTCTTTATTCTAAGAGAGAGCTTTTAGATGGCAAAGAATCTCTCAAAGTTCCAAAAGTCTATTCACTTGTCAAGTGAAGGGATATTTATAGGGTCTAGGTCATGTGCCAGACACATGTCAGATGAAAAAATTTCAGAAATACTTTTAATGACAGGGAAATTCCTAAAATATGTCTAGTTACTCGGGTAATGCCCAAATCATCCAATTATTCTATAGTCACCAATTCAATCCCTCGACCGATTCTCATCATTAGTTGTTCCCACGAATTTTTTGCCTTGGAACTCGTGACAACATCTCTCGGATCATGTCTTCAAGGTTTTCACTATTAAGTTGAGAAAATCATACAAAACAATTTTACTATAAAAAAAACTCCAAAAAAACGCATCACGGAACGAGCGGACACCAACCCTAGGGGGCCTACCCCTAGGGGTGAACCCTAGGGGTCACACACCTCTTCCGTTGCGTTTCCTTCATTTCGTGTTTTTTTATTCGATTTTCGTCTGTTTCTCTCAATTCTCGTTTCTATGAAAAGTTCATCTTGTCACACAGAAGTTAAGAATGATCACTTTTAAGTCTTTCACAAGTGTACTTGGTTTCGGGTTCACTATTCGTTCATTGTACCGCTTGAAACTTGTTCGGGAGACAAAACATCAAATGGGCTTTAAGTGATTAACCCTTAGGGGGCGAACCCTAATATTTTTTCGTCTTTTCCAGTCTTCGTTCATTCGTTTGTTGTCCGTTATTCGTTATTTTTTGTTCTAGTTCATTCATCGTGAATCCTAAATTTATTCATGGGCTCACAATTCTTAAATTTATTTTGTTGTTAGTTTAGAGCGCAGTAACACTGACATGATAATTATGATAGCAAACTTGAAGATATTATGTTATTTTAATTATTATTTATGTAAAATAAACTCTTTTTTTTGTGAAACAATATTTTTTTTGTAAATGAGATTATTTTGTGAAATTGAGGGAGTAAAACAAAGATATCATGGTTAGCCAATGAACAAAGAGAATGGTCTTTTAGCTCTCATCAACATTGGTGTACTTAATTAGACCCTAGATTTCTAGTTTGTCCCCATATTGATTCAATCTTTCTAATGGTATCGGTGGTCCGTGCAATGACACTCAGAATTCATGAATTGAAAAACTCATTAATTTTGGCAACTTTCATTTTTCTAGCCCCAGCAACTCGACTACTGAGTAATTGGCAAATTGTGGATTCTTTTAAAGTATTGAGTGCATGATAGGTTGCTATGACACTGGTGTTTTCAAGTTTTTGTGAAATATATATGGATTCTAACTAGTTTAGTTTTCAATTTGCAAATGAATTAAATTCCACCTCATTTTAAGCATAATTTTAGGGAATCTATAGAGCATGTGTACATGTCCTTATAAGGACTGGATACCCTGGTAAGGGCAAAGAAGACAAGGTTGAGGGATAGAAAGAGAACAAGTTTGGAATCCATCTCTAAAACCCTAATATTGATTTTTTTTCTTCTAATTGCAACTTTGCAATTGATCAAAGAGAGAGAAGGGTCTTTTGATGATGGAGAGATTAGTTGTTAAGTGGGTTTTTATAGAGTGTAAGAACGATTATTGGTCATTTTTTTTGTCAGGAGAAAAAAAAGACCAAGGCTGAAATATTAGCATATATGTACTAGCTTGTTAAATGATCAGGGAGTCACCAACAATGATACCATGTTAAATAACCAACACATCTAAAAACTCAAGCTCTTAGAAAAATATATCAATAATGTATATTACGCTAATATCCTCTGCCCATGGAAATTAAAGAATAACCACGGATGATAATAATTAACCATGCATGAATAACTGACTATGTCTATGTACTAATGATACTCGCTGAACCATTGCTTCATTGCTTGCATATATGTTCTATACTGTACGAGATTCATTGATTTAGGTTAGCAGCTTCATGGTGGACCAACGTTATTGTTTATATATATTCTCTGTCCATTTTCTTAGAGATACTATGATCCATGTCCCTCGTGATTCTAAATATATTATTGAGAAGATTGTATATATCGATCAAATAAACATTCTCATCTGTTTTTAAAACAATTTTATCCAAATTTAAAGCATGTATGGAACACGTTAGAAGTAGTTTGATCGTGAGGGCCACGTTCATGCAAATATTTCCCCAAACCTAAAATCTCTAGTTTGATTTATGCCCTTTATATGTTATCCGCTGAATAAGCCACACGAATTTGATAGAATGCTTTTCACTTGTATATTATGCATGTCTTTCGATGGCAATTAATTAGAAGTTGTCACAAACCTAATTAATCAAAATAATACTTGATTTCGATCGCCTAATTCATTTATCAACTAAAGAGCAACTATTGTTCAGGGGAAATATTAACAATGTAACATTTGGTAATTCCTTATATGATCCGTGAGTTAAAGTAATTCTTCTTTTGTTTTTATTTATCAAATATTAGGGTTTTATATCAGACAGGTTTACACATAAATCTTTTGGAATTTATTTTTATCAATCTTAAAATTTAAAAACTAAAATATATCATTTCAATATTATATATTCAATTTATACAAGTCTTATGAAACCTTAATGTTAAAACATAAAAAATAAAAAGGACTCGTGTTCCGCCTGAGGGAGTATGTGTTAGTGCGGCCCTCCTTGATTCTTAAGCTATAATTGATAAGATTTGATCTGATTACACTTGGGTATTGTAATTCCTACTTCACATGCATCCATAGTACGCATAAGACGTGCTTGGGTGATAGGGGATATATAGCCAGCTAATTTAATTCCATAGGATCAATATTTTCTTCTAAACATTAATAATTTACAAATTATAAGACCTTCTACGAACCCTATAATTAGTGGCTCTTAACTACTAACCTTTCCATATATCAGCAAAAAAATTAATCCTATATATTTCTATCTCTTGCAATTAGCAGAAGTTTCAATATTAGTTTCGGAAAGATGAGTTCCAATAAGAATGCTGCATCATCACTTGCTCTTTTTCTCTCTCTTAACCTTCTCTTCTTTGCCGTAGTTAGTGCATGTGGCACTTATAACCCTACTCCCAACCCTAAACCTAAGCCAACTCCAACTCCTAGTACTCCTTATTATACGGACAAATGCTCTAGAGATGCCCTAAAATTAGGAGTATGTGCCAATGTGCTTAAGTTGGTCAAAGTGGAAGTAGGATCCCCACCCACGCTCCCATGCTGCAGTCTCCTTCAGGGCCTTGTTGATCTTGAGGCTGCTCTATGCCTTTGCACGGCCATTAAAGCCAATATTTTGGGCATCCATCTTGATGTTCCTATTTCACTCAGCTTAATTCTTAATAACTGCGGAAAGAAACTCCCAACAGGCTTCGAATGTACCTAAATCTACGTTGGCATTTTCCTTCGCTTTCTGGCTGTTGCTCTTTCTTTCAAACAAGCATGAATTTCTATTAATGTAAAAGTGTGCTTTTTTCAGTTATGGTAAATTGTTGCTCCCCCTGTTTTAATGTTTGTTTGATTATTTGGTGTTATTATTCAATAAGAATTCCATTTATTTAATTGAGTGAAGTACTGTTTATCTTTTATGTAGTTCTTTTATTATTTTCTATATGTCATACAAGGTGGTGAACTCAGATTCTAAAATCCGGTACACTTCGTTTAATTTCTCAAATAATATAACTGACACAGTTCTTAATTATAGTATGAAACATAAAAGGAAATGAACAAATTATATCAAAACTTTAATTAGTAGTAACGGACGTTAATGAAGACATGAGTTTCTGTCGCTATATGTATCCTAACAGGGACCATTCTCTGTTTGTATTCCGCCCTACCAGCTGTAGATTGGACTAAACTTTGAAAGAATCACGACGTTCTGAAGAACATGGTCCGTACATATGTAATAGCTGAATCCTGTAAATGCAATATTTAGCCCAAACTGAAAGTCTATGCAGTCAAAAAATCATATTCCAATCAAAATATATAAATTAGGAATTATGGCGTCACCTTAATTATCAAATTTCATGGACATTGGTTTGTTAATTGGTGCTTGTAGCTGTGTGACAAGAAGTTCTCTATTTATGGCTGCAATATTGCTTATGCATTTCTCTTGCTCTGTCTGAGTACTAGAATATGTTATCGCACTTAATAGCACTACAAGAAAAAGGAGTAATTCGGACATAATATTCCATCGCAAATTCAGTAGAGTATAAGTTAGTCGGTAATAATTCCGCAATTCTATTGGAAATATATTTCGTCGATGGAATTATTTACGACAGATAATATAACAATACTGAAGATATGATTTCTTCAATTTAGGCCTAAACAAAATTAGAATTTTTTAATCCTAACTACAAAAAAATAATTAACACCTAACCATTAAATTGAAGGTAGCAATGGAGGAAGAGGAAGAGACCAAAATGATAGCTACCGCTGCCGCAAACCACAGCGAATCTCCGCTGCACACCCCTAGATCTAAAAATCTTAAGGTTTATATAGAGATAAATTGAGACTTTTTGGGGCAGATCTAAACTAAGATTACGAAAGAGATGAAAAGGGAGAAGAAATTTAAGAGAGATCCAAGAGGAGAAGAAGACTGGCGTCGGTTGTGAAGAGAGAAAAAAAAAGGAAAAAGCCGAAAGCAGAAAGAAAAGAAATGGAAGAGAAGAAGACGCGGCCTCGAGTAAGTAAAAAAACACTTATTTTCGACGGAATTTCATCGAAAATAGCTCTGTCGGAAATAAAGGTTAGCAACGACGGAATTCTTAATGGAATCACGTTGCTGTGCGGGAAAAAGTGCCGCCAAAACCAATAAACTAACCTCGACGGAATTTCTGATGGAAAGCTCTAATTCTGACCGACTTATCACCGACAGATTAATCTATCGGGAATAATTTAATACCGACGGAAAAGCTTTCGTTGGGGATAAGTCCGACCCGTCGAATTTAGAGCTATTTCTTGTAGTGTAGTTTGCCTTGGCATTGCCATGCTAATCTCTTTCTTTTTTGATTGGAAGTGGGAGCTGTGAAGAGAGTGCTTGTTATTTCCTAGGGTATGCCCCTAGCTAGTAAATATGTGTTTATTTTTTGTTCAATCAATGTTTAATCTTTCCTAAATAATAAAAGAAAGATAAAAAATAATGTAACTAACCATTAATATGCAATAGAGCACACAAAAGAAAAACCCTGGAAATACAAAGTGCATCAACTAAATCCATCATTTCACTAAGTACATATTAGAGAGATATATAGCTTAGAGAGGCTAAAACATGCACCAGTAAAATATTGGCAATCAACTAAATAAGACATATATTAATTAAGTTATGGACATGCATACAAATCTTATCAATAACTACATATAACAAGGCACTAACATAACAGATCTTATCCAATAATTTTATAATTTTATCGAGTCATTTTGATTTGATATGAGTAAATATTGAGTTAAGATCGAGACAATCATTCAAGATCCTCCATTTTTTGATACAATATATAAATTTTTTGTATACCATAAAATATATATAATTATATATCTTCAACATTATATATGTATTATGTCAATAAAAAATGATAAGCATATCAAAAATGTGATATAAACTAACTTGTGTCTCGCACGAGCTATCAAATTTGTACTAATTAAAGGTAACTTACGAGAATAGAATTAAAGGCAACTTATTATGGTAGAGAGGACATACAAAACCACGTGGAGGAGTTATTCCACAAGTTATTAGGACTTGAAGAGCAAGAGGAATTTAAGCCTTATGGTAGCTAGTGCATAGACAAACAGTTGCTTCTAGCTCAAGTAATCGTTGAAGCATTGGGCATTAATAAACATTCTCTATCGGATTCCCTAATCCTATAAGCACCAAACCTCCAAGCAAATCCACACAAAACCCTAATTTAAGCGCGTTAATTGTACAAGTTGGTGGTGGATTAAGACTTGGAACACCACTTTTGCCGCCGTAACTGCCACCGGATAGAAGACTAGTGTAAGGTGCATAGGTCATTGAAAGGGTGGGATTATGACATAAGGATTAGTTATGGGAGGCATTATGATTAGAGGTAAAGTTACCAGAGGATTAATTATAGATGATCTTATAACTGGTGGAGGCATGAAAATTGGTGGCTTTACTTTTGGGGCCCCTCTATGGTCGTGTGGTGGCTATTTGATGAACGGCAGATGTGGACAGGGAGTAGTTGGCGGGCAAGGGCAGTAGTGGTAAATTGGGTGTGGCTGACAATAGCCACAGGCGTGGATGGGTAGCAATATCATTAACATGCATATGGAGAATGTGGCTAAAACCTTAGAACCCATGATTGATATATTTGGCTCAAAATTAATGAAAAGGGCTGGGTTTTTTTTTATAGCTTAACAACATATGAGAAGTCATTTTTTCACTACAAAAATTTGAATTTCCACCTTCTTAGTACATGTGGACCCAAGTACAAATTAAAGTTTACATTTTAACCTAAGTGATTAAATGAGCTAAAACTGGAAAATTGAAAATAAACGAACAACGAATGACCAATTAAAGACTGAAAAATGGGAAAACCCTAGGGTGTGGCCCCTAGGTGGACCACCCTTGATGAAAATGTCCGATAATGATTGCTTGATTGAACTTAACTTGAATTACAAGAATAAAACAAGGACAAAACAAAAAAGCGAACAAATTAACAAAGAACAAAAAACCTAAGGGACCTCTAGGCCCCCTAAGGTTCGGCCCCCTAGGGGTTGGCAGCCTCCTTAGGGTCGTGTTGTTTCGCTTTTTCGAAAGTCGTTTAGAACAAGTTTCGAGCGGTGTAATAAATGAATAATGAACCTAAAACCAAGAAAACTTGTGAGGGCCTAAAAGTGGTTTCTCTTAACTCCTCTATGACCTATGACTTATAAACCTTCTCATAGGATAAAAAGTTAAGAGAAACGAAAGAAAATTGATCAAAAAAAGTCAAAATGAATGAAACGAGTCAAAGAAGGAGCGAAACCCTAGGGTTCGACCCCCTAGGGTTGATCCTTTTTTGCTCCATGCCAAGTTTCTTCGGGGTTTTCTAACAATGAAATTGTTCGTCACGATTTTTCGAATTAAATAAATAGATACTTGAAAATGAGACCTGAGAGGTGTTCTAACTAGGCAAAAGACTCATGGGGCAACTCATTTTTGAGAATTGGTTGAGAGATTGAATTGGTTGCTAGAAGAATGGAACGATTTGGGCATTATTCAGGTAAACAGAGATATTCCTGAAATTTTTCCATGATCAAGGGTATTTCTGAAATTTTTTCCAGAGTCACATGACCCTTGCCAAGAATTCTATAATTTACCCCCTTATTTCATGAGGAATGGACTTTTGGCAACTTGGAATTCTCTCCTGACTTGAGATACTCTATAATACTCTTAGACCCTCAAAGTCGGACTTAAATTCCCACGAGACCCCAAACACCCGAAAGACTTTTGGACACTAGCGATTACGCTAGTACCCCGACTGTTTTGTCTTGTGTTACTCAAGTAGTTGCTCATCCGTTCTTTTCCTCTCTTCAATCTCCTGATCAATTTCATACTCTTTACGGATTTCTCATCTTTTCCATCAACAGGAATTCTAACCCTAGCAATGTACAAAATTTCTCGCCTACAGTACACAAGGGGTGAAAATAACCATTGGGCTAAGGCCCTAGGTTATGTATAACCCATGAATATATTTTTGTGGGACAAATTTATGGTAGGAATTGAAGAGATGAGAAGGATGATGATGTATTGCATTATTATTAAAACAAGAAATTAAGGATGGGTGATGATCCTTTGTGAACTTCAATGTCCAATATGTGATTGGTTCAGTTCATTTGTGATATGAAGCTAAGAACCTTTGATTTTAGAAGATATTCAGTTTGCACAAATTTTTATGACTCTTCAATTCTTCTTTGGGTTCCTTTAATTGCATGCATATATTTGAGCTAATGACAGCCAAACATATATATGATGTTTTTTTTTCTTTCTATTTTTGTTTTCATATATTCCGTTTCGTATGAACAAGGAGGAAGATGTTAATTAGGGTTTGCATGTATGGGAGGTTATATACTATCGTTCTTAAAGAATTGATATTTTTACAAGAAAAATTAATATTTCAGCAAGACTCTACTCACATGAATAATAAATAAGGTCCACCTTTATATGAGTAGAGTCTTACAAAAATACCAATTCTTCACATTTTTATTAGTTTGTTTACTTCACAAAGACATCATGTGAATTTTGGTACTGATTATGATCCACCAGAAAAACTTTTTGTCATCACTATTCTTTTTTTCTTCTTGTAAATTGACGGTGAAACCTAGAGTGTGAATTTACTGTTTTATCCATGCTCTTAATATTGTTGCCACTTGTTATTTATTTATTTATTTACACTTCACTTTGTAAATGGATAAAAAATTATGTAACAAGTATTATATAAGGTGAAACAGTAAATGAGATTGTGTATGTGTGAAACTTAAGGGCACATAATTATCCGTGGGAGAGCGTTTGATCATGGGTGGAGCTAGAGTTTGTCGATAGCTTGGGCGAATTTTAATAAAAAAAAATTATAAACAAAATCAAACTTAAATACTGTAAACTCCAAAATTATAAAGTGTTTAAATATGAATTAAACATTATATTGCTTACAATTTACAATGTTATTTTTCTAGGCTCTATAACTTGGAAATATTCCATAATAGCTTCATTATCAATGGTACTAAATACATCATTTTCGATGTAAAAAATTAAACAATTATTTAACTATTTATCTTTCATTTAATTACGAAGTATAATTTTAACAATATTCATTGCCAAAAAAAATTCTTTCAATAGTGGTGATGGCAATGGGCAAAATCAAGCCTAACTTCAACCACAAATAATTAAACGCGAGATACAAATCAACTTTATTCTTGATAACCAACTTTAGAGAAATTTCATCAATCCCTTTCACATCACAAAATTAATAAGGATCATTTTTCATATGTACAATATAATTTGCAAGTTAACCCCAAAGATCCCCATCTTGTAAGTCTAATGGGTAAAACTTTACAAATTAAATCAACTGTTTCTTGTCAAATGCTGAGAAAGATTTATTTAGAATGAGACACGACAAAATTGAGTTGTAATGTTTTTTGTTGCACCTTTTAAGTTTAACCTTTCTTTAAGTCTGCTCCTTTAAATTTATTAAATTATATTTCTACCCCTGACCTGTTACTAGAAAAAATTACTTAAGAGAAAATTGAGGTCTTTAAGGCCAAGGTTTTAAAAATTGGATCGGATTGGCGGTCCAACCGATAAAAATCAGAACCAATCGACAATTCAATCCGATTTGACCCAAAAAACTGGTTTGGGTGCGAATCGGTCAAAACCAGGATTAAACCTGTTAACCACCGGTCAAACCGGTGGTTCAACCGGTTAAGTTGACCCAGTGAACAGGTTTTAAAATATTTTTTTTATTCAAAAATATTTTTATTTTTAAAATTAGATATTTTTAGTAATATTGTAACATAATTTCACTATATTTTAGCTTAACAAAAATTAGATATTTTAAAATTTTATTGATTATTAATAATATATATTTATGTTGTCACTAGTTCAATAACGGTTTGATCACTGGTTAAACTAGTAATTCATCCACCCGGTATCTTTTTCAGTTCGATGACCAGTCCAAGTCCCAAAACCTTGCTTAGGGCAGCTCCGCCCCTGGGTTTGACTAACTCCGTGCGCCAATTGCATTATTTTCGGTATTATAGGTATACCGATTCGAACCGATCGGTTCGGTACAAAAAATAACCGGTTCGGTATACCAGTACAACCGGATTGGAGTTTTGGTAAATACCGAATCGTACCGATTTTTTATTTTTTTTATAAAAAATATTATTATTAATAAATAATTAATAGTAATAATTAAAATAATACTAATACTAATAATAATAATAATAACAATAATTTTCGGTATTATTATTATTATTATTATTATTATTATTATTTTCGGTATTAACCTAAATAGAACCAGTACAGGACCGGTATCGAATTTTGAGCATATTTGGTACCGGTTCGATATCGATCTGATCTGATTTGGTCCGGTTAAAACTGGTTGAACACCCCTATCAATTTCCCGCTGAGTGCGAACCACGATAATTCGCGGATTTCAACTTTTGCAATTCGTAAACTCAAATTTTAAAATAGGGGATCATGAATTTTTAATCGAAGGTCCATATAATAAATAGTCCATATATATATACATATATATATATATATATATATATATATATATATATATATATATATATATATATATATTATACTTAAGAATTACTAAAAAGTAGCATTCCCTTTATTTAATAAAAAAAGTCGTACATTTTAACTAAATTTTGTTTCGTATAAAAGGCTCTCTACTATTAAATTGGCATCATGTCCTTAAAGTTGTCATCATAATTTCGTTATCTTGTCATTATTATTAAACTAACAATTTATTATTTTTACGGGTAAATACAGCACAAAAATAATTTTTGTGAATTTTGCAAATAATACTATTTTTTAATGGAAAAGAATGATTTTTTATATTTTTTTAAGATGCCCGAGTATAAAAATGAACATAGCTCTTATTGCAGCATATGGTCCTCCTATATAGGCTATATGTATATAAAAGCATGCATGCACTTTTCTTATTTGTCAAACTTTTCTTATTTGTCAAATGGCAAGATATAGTACTAGAAAACTGAAATTTTTATAGAATTTTTTGATATTTTCACATGAAAAATGTCGTTATAGGTCTATAACGATAGCTTTGACTGTCACTATAAGTCTATAACAATAATTTAAATAGAAAAATATTAAAAAAACCCTGTGTTAATATCACTTCCCATAATACTAATCTTGCAAGAAACGGTGCAAACAGGCACCTCTTTGGAAAAGTACTATAGACCATACAAGATCTTTCTATCCCAAATAAAACGGACGACCAACTAATTTAACCTAACTTCTCTCTCGGTCTCTCTCTCTCTCATCAATTAAGAAATTTTAGAAATTTTGAATTAAAAGTATCAGTTCTTTCTGGCTTGATTCCCATATTGCAAGAGATATATTATACACTATCCTTTGCCAAATATGTTAGATAAAGGAATAATCAATATATTTAGGTGGTTACGTTTGAGTAGTGTGTATATAATTTAAAATAGAATTGAAGAAGTACCTAATTTTCTCCGAGGAAAATAATCTGGTGAGGAAATTAAAATGGCAGACAATCATTTCGCAGGCGGGAATAAAAGCGAGGAAACAATTGTTTGTTATGCGCCGACGATGATAACAACAATTGGAATCTGGCAGGGTGATAATCCATTGGATTATTCTCTTCCTCTTTTCCTCTTACAGTTGACATTGGTTGTCGTATCGACTCGAATTCTTGTTTTCATCTTGAAACCCTTTCGCCAGCCTCGTGTTATCTCTGAGATCCTTGTAAGTACATCATCTTCATCATCATTTACATACATTATCACAGAATAATAAATAAATAATTTTAATACTTATATATATTGAGAATATTCCGTATGATTAAAACATTGTTCTCGATCAATTCAATCTTATTTGGTAAATTACAATGAAAAAATAAGGAAGTTGACATTGTTAGAATAAAAATTATGTTGTTAGAACAAATATACATTTACAACATTTTAAGACACTTATTGCTTACATGTTCAATGAAATTATGTACGTAAATGTAGTTATATATGTCTAATTAACTATTTTTCTTTTTGGTGATTGATCATATATAGGGTGGAGTTATATTGGGGCCATCAGTATTGGGGAATAATAAGAACCTTGCTATAGCATTATTTCCCCTAAGAAGTGTAATGGTTCTTGAAACAATGGCAAATGTAGGCCTTCTCTACTTTCTTTTCCTAGTCGGAGTAGAAATGGACCTAGACGTAATCCGGCGAACAGGACGAAAGGCCATATTTATCGCCATTGCTGGTATGATATTGCCATTCCTAATTGGTATTTCATTCTCCTTCTTGTTACTCCAAAACTCCCAAATGGTAAAACAAGGCACTTTCATACTATTCCTCAGCGTGGCGCTCTCGGTCACCGCCTTCCCAGTGCTTGCGCGAATCCTAGCCGAGCTCAAACTACTAAACACGGAGATTGGACGAATCGCCATGTCATCGGCTCTCGTGAACGATATGTGTGCATGGGTTATGTTAGCCTTTGCCATTGCCTTGGCTGAGAATGAAAGTATGAGCTTAGCTTCCGTTTGGGTGATCCTTTCGAGTGTGGCTTTCGTTGTGTTTTGCATATTTGTAGTCCGTCCGATAGTCACATGGATGATACGGAGAAATCCCGAAGGCGAAAGCATAAGCGAACTCTACATATGTCTCATTCTTACTGGGGTAATGATATGTGGTTTTATTACGGATGCAATCGGAACACATTCTGTTTTTGGTGCTTTTGTTTTCGGATTGGTGATTCCGAATGGACCTTTAGGTGTTACGCTTATAGAAAGGCTAGAGGACTTTGTGTCGGGGCTTTTGCTGCCTCTTTTCTTTGCCATTAGCGGGCTCAAGACTGAAATTGGTGCCATAAAGGGATGGGCAACATGGGGAATCCTGGCTCTTGTTATTGTTCTGGCCTTTGCAGGAAAAATTGCCGGAACTGTACTTGTTGCATTATATTACAAGATGCCATTTTATGAAGGTGTCACACTGGGTTTGCTCATGAACACCAAAGGCCTTGTTGAGATGGTTGTCCTCAACGTTGGTAAGGACCAAAAGGTACAATCTTTTTTCCACCCTTGGGAATTATTATTATTTTTTTTTTGGGTACAATATGTTGTCATATAGTATTTCAAAATTGTGATTGTCGCATCATTCAAATTAATAAGGGATCTAGCTTCAGTGAAGTTAAGAATAAATTGACCGTTAACAAATCTAATAGCAAAATATTTGTGCAGCAAGAAGTTTCATCGACTCGGTCATTAGCCAAGGGATGCAACTTCGTGCTGGACAAATGCACATTTTGCTATTTGACTGATTAATGGTCAATTCACCCTCGACTTCACTGAATCCAAATCCATTATTAACTTTAGAAGACAATGTTTTAGTGGGTTAAGTTTGTAAAAGGTGTGCCCCTAAACATTCAGGTATTAGACGAGAAATCATTTGCAATAATGGTGATCGTGACTGTGGTTATGACCGGAGTTATCACCCCAATTGTCACTATAATTTACAAGCCGGCAAGGAAGTTTGTTCCATACAAACGAAGAACAATACAAAGGACAAAACCAGACAGCGAATTCCGAACATTGGTGTGTGTCCACACCCCAAAAAATGTCCCAACAATCATCAACCTCCTCGAAGCCTCTCATCCAACCAAAAAATCTCCAATATGCATATACGTTCCTCCACCTCGTAGAACTCACCGGCAGATCCTCCGCCATGCTCATTGTCCACAACACCCGAAAGTCCGGTCCGGCTCTCAACCGGACGCAAGCTCAGTCCGACCACATCATCAATGCATTCGAGAAATTCGAGCAACACGCCGGATGTGTTACCGTTCAGCCCCTCACCACCATTTCCCCGTACTCCACCATGCATGAGGACATATGCAACGTGGCCGAGGACAAGCGTGTCGCCTTCATCATCATTCCTTTTCACAAACAACAAACAGTTGATGGTGGAATGGAAGCAACAAATCCAGCTTATCGTACGATCAACCAAAATGTATTATCAAATGCACCGTGCTCAGTTGGAATCTTGGTTGATAGAGGGCTTAGCGGATCAACTAGGTTATCCGCTAGCCAAGTTTCTCACCATATTGCCTTGCTTTTCTTTGGCGGACCAGATGATCGGGAAGCGTTAGCGTATGCTTGGAGGATGTCTGAGCATCCAGGGATTAACATCACCGTAATGCGCTTCATCGCGGTGAAGAAGCGGCCGAAACAAGTTCGGATGCCGGGCTCGATAGGAATGACCCTAGGGTTTTGACAGTTTTGACAGATAGTGATAGGGAAAAACAGCTAGATGAGGATTATATAAATGCTTTTAGGGCAAGAGTTTCAAATGATGAGTCGGTCATCTACACGGACAAAGTGGTGAATAATGGGGAAGAAACGGTGGCAGCAATTAGGTCAATAGACAATATTCATGACCTTTTCATAGTCGGGAGAGGACAAGGCATGATATCGCCGTTAACGGCCGGGTTGACGGACTGGAGTGAGTGTCCGGAGCTCGGTGCAATAGGGGATTTATTGGCGTCGTCGGATTTTGCCGCGACGGTTTCGGTGCTGGTGGTGCAACAGTTTGTGGGGATCGGGCCGCAAACCGGGGATATACTCGCCGTCACGCCCGACAGTCCCGAGCAGATTAATGAATTCAGCAACCAAATGAACCGGTGGACGCCTACGAGACAGCAGCCTATGTCTAATCCACAACCCTGATGAAGCAATTAATTAAGGTACATTAATATATTAGTTTTGTACTTTCTCATATTTATTTCCTTAGGAGGCCAGGTTGAGGATTTTTGTTGTTTGTAGTACAGTGATGCGTACAAATTAATTCTTTTAAAAAACATGCTGATATTTTTAGACACGGAATGAGAACACTACAAAACTAATTATAATTGCAAGTAGTACGAGTAGCTAGAATACATGTAATTTTTTTTGTTAATATATTTATATAAATGGCATATGATATCTACACTAGAATATGTAGAGTATATTGCAAGATAAATAGGCCAGTGTCATGTGGCGCTGGTCTATCGATATCTAAGCTGGATGGCGCTCTCTGATTCTTTCCACGATCAGTACTCTTTAACGTTTTTGGTGCGCAACCGAATAGAATTAGAAATTAAGCAGTCCATATATGTACATTGTTTTATTATTAAATGCGATTTGTACCCCAAAGTTTGTAGGGTTATTAAGGATTGCACCTCAATGTTCTAAACGTGTCTAACCTTAATGTTCTTTTTCACTTAAAAAAAAATACAGTTTGAATCCAAAAGTGCGACTGTATTTTGTTTAGCGAAAAGAACTTTGTGGTGCATTAATTTGACCGATTAATGACTTGGAAGGTGCATTTTGTTTAACAACAAAGAATTTTATGGTGCACTTAAATATGTTTTAAATATTAAGGAGCAAATCTCAAGAACTCACAATTTTGGGGTACAAATTATTTTTTAATCTTGTTTTATTTGGTAAGATTTGAGAAATACTTTTCTACTGAGAATTATGAATTTAATGGTGATGGAATTTTATTCCCCCATTTTTGGAATCTACTACTTTATTTTCCAAAATCCTAGGCTATGAATGAGTATAAAAACATATGTATGCATGTATGTATGTATGTATATAGTCCACAAACTTGTATCAGTGAATTAAATTCAACAACAGTACTGTTCGATAACTCGGAAAAAGCTAGCCTTGATGATCTCTTCAAGAATCAATACTTCTTCCAAAACTTTACTAATTATAGCAAGCAGCAGGGCATATAAAAATCCATAAAATACACAATTTAACATCTCATTTTATATATATCAGCTGAGATACAACAGACATGCATGAAAGAAGGCGAATTGCCTCCTGCTCCTTAATTCCAATCATTACATTGCATAAGTACAAATGTATTGATATATCTATGACAAGACAATACTTCAAACAAACAACCACCATGATACCCACAAATTTTAGAGTAGACACACCACAAAGGGAGAAAAAGAAATTGCAAATTTCAAGGGAATTAATGATACATAGCGCTAGTTTATGCGCAGTGGAAGCCAGTTGGGACCTTCTTTCCGCAGTAGCTTAGCAGCAAGCTCAAATCAACAGGAATGTTTAGGTTAATACCCAAGACATTGGCTTTGATCGCTGTGCAAAGGCAAACAGCGGCTTCAAGATCAACAAGACCTTCAAGGAGACCGCAGCATGGCTCCTTTGGTGGCGTTCCAACAAGAACACCGATCAAGCCGCCAAGCACATTGGCACAAACACCCAACTTTAGAGCGTCTCGAGGGCAAGTTGCCTTCTTGTGGTGGTGATGGTGAGTAGGTGGTGGCGGGCATGAGGTATGATGAGTAGAACTCACCAAAGTGAAGAAAAGAAGGTTGAAGGCTAGGAAAAGAGTAGTTGATGCTAAAGCTTTGGAAGCCATCTAAAACAATACACTATGACCTTGTGTAGAGAGATACAGAAGAGCTAGCTTGTTTGAGATGGAAATGGTGAAATAGGTTATGGTATTTATAGATGGAAAGAATTTATTTTATTTTATTTATTTCATGAAGGAAATTAAGAAATTATAGACACCCATGTGAACACATTTGGTTGGAAATCTGGATTTATCCTGACAAACTGGCTGTGCAACTTGAAGGATGAGCCTAAAGGATTATAATGGAGTTTGGAGTTTTCTGAGTTTTGATTAGTTGTCTCTCACAAAAAGTAAATTATCTGTTATTGATATATTATTCAATACGTGATTGCTTCATAGTTCCATACATGTGCAAAATCGTTTTCCCTTGGATGAACATGGTGGGGGAGTTATATGGTCTGAGATTTTAAGATAGAAAGGAATATAAACAGGCTTTGGAATTATGAGAATGCCAGGAGGTATGATTATACATAAATTTGGAACGTCCTGGTTGTTAGCAAATACTCCATCTCTTCCATATTATAAGATTATTATAGACTTTTTAAAATAAACTAAAAAAAAAAATTAAACTCAAAATTGATATAAATTCCTATAAGTTTAATTAATAGAATGATAAATATTATAAACTATATAAAAGATATTACTCATTGTAAGATTTATTGTTTCATACTTTTTAATGAGTCGTCTTAATTTTGAATTTAAAAATAAGTCAAATTGACTTTTAAAAAATAATAATGGTCTTATAATTTGAAAATGATCGGGTACATCTCTTCGAGGTGAAAATTATTGAAGCAAAGAAATCAAGCATAAAAATCACACATCCAAGTCTAATAGAAGAATAGTTCTTTCTTTTTCTGTTCTTTTATTTTTTATTTTTTTAATTATATTTTTTTGTGGGCAAACAGGGAGAATAGTTCATTCTTGCATGTCCATAGTTATCTTCATTTGAACCATGTGGCATCTTTGGCATAGTGACATTTTGAGAATTATGGCCTGTCTTCATGTTCATGTTCAAGCCTACAGCTAGTAGCCATTGCTCCAATCCTATCGAGTAAACAAAGAAACAGAAGAACGAAAATTCTTTCTAACCCAAATGAAGCATCGTGGTTTGAGTACCAAAGCC